>CM019823.1:147289557-147567766 GCA_009763385.1 Coix lacryma-jobi var. lacryma-jobi | reverse complement strand
TCGATGGCTTTGGTTTCTGGCTCTGGCTCTTCTGCTAACCCCTCTGGAGGTTTTGATCTTTCGTCTTTCTTTTCTGTCACAGAGGACCAGCTTGAGTCTTTGGGGGATGACGAGTTGGCAATGCTCGCCAACCGGTTCTCGCGGTTTCACAACAACCGCATGAACCGTCGCCGCGGAGGAGGACGCTCAGGATGCTATGAGTGCGGTGACCCCAATCACTTCATCGCCAACTGCCCCAAGAAGAAGCATCCATCTGGGAAGGGCGATCATGGGCACAAGTACGACTCCGGCAAGCGCAAGGAGAAGTACGTCTTCGCGAGGCACAAGCAGAGGGGCGGCTTCGACAAGGAGTACATCAAGAAGAAGTACTTGGAGAAAGCCCAGGCTGAGCAGCGTGCGTTCTTCGCCACACTCAGTGACGTCGACGACTCGGATGACGACTCCGCTTGTTCAAGCGACGACGAGTCCGAGAAGAAGAAGAGGATCGAGGACAAGCTGAACGGTCTCTGCTTCTTCGCCGACGACGACGGCTTCTGCACCATGGCCCTCGATGGCGAGCTGGTGAACTCCCCTCGGAACGACGACGACGACGACGACACCTCCCAGGTATCTCTCACCCACGATGAGCTTTCAGCGGAGGTAGAGAAGCTTACTGCCGCCTTGCTTAGTCAGGATAAGCTGCTTAGGCGTGCCGGTAGAGAGCGCAAGGAGTTTAGGCAGAAGTGGGAGGATACAGTGAAGGAACTTGATTCTGTCAAGTCCACCGTAGTTGTTACTGATGAGGAGTGCGAGGCATGCACCACGCACATGACTGATCTTCTGACTTTGAGAAGTAAGTATGTTGCATTGGTAGGAGAGGTGGATGAGCTCTGGGCTAGACCCATGCTGTTGGGTGCGTGCAAGACTTGTCCTGTCTTGCAATCCGAGTTGGCAGAGAAGAATGCCAAGATTGTGTCTCTTGAGGAGGCCAGCTCGGGTAGCACTTGTGTGACTAGGTGCGCTTTGTGCGAGGGTTTGGAGATGGAGATTGCTAACGTGAAGCATGACAAGATGCAAACCGAGGAGGAAAACACATACCTTCGGACCATCTTGTCATGGGTGTCTTGTGGTGAGCCCCAGCTCGGGATGATGATCTCCCAATTCAAGCGAGCTGCTGGAGGTCCCGGTGTAGGTTTTGCTCAGAGTGTTGATCTTTCTGCTTTTGGGAAGATTGGAGAGTCGAGTGGTCTGTATCCGAGTGAGAAGCCCAACTCCACCACTACTCCCAAACTTACCAAGCTTCCACCCAAAGAGCCTCTCAAGCCTAACACCAAGGATGGGGTCTTTGTTCAGCCTCCGAGAGCTCCACCCAAGAACCAACAATGGGCTCCCAAACCCAACCACCTAAAGAACAAGTTGGACACAATGCCACCTATCCAGGAGGAGTGTATGCCACAGAAGGGCAAGGTGATCCACACCCACAACCGTGAGTACCAACAACCCCCTTTGAGAGCGGTGAGGTACCACTGTGAGCACTGTGGGAGAGATGGACACTTGAGCGAGTTCTGCTTTAGGCGCAAGAGAGAGGCGCGCCGTGCTAGGGAGATGAACAACCCGGACATGTACCATCCTTTCCAGGATGTACATGCGCCGAATGTTCAGAGGCGTGCTGCTAGGCCCAGAGGTCCAGAACCTCAAGTTCCCAGGCCTAGGCAGTAGAGAGCTCCGAGGAGAGACGCTAGGCCTAGAGGTGTTGAGCCTCAAGTCCCTAGGCGTAGGCCTCGTAGAGAGCGTGCCCGGCGGGAGCCTGCATTTGTAGGCCATGGACCCCGTGGCGGTGGCTTTGTAGTTGAGCGCTTTCCCCCACCGCGTTTTGAGTATCGCGGTGAGCGCTCCTTCCCCAGCGGACCACGTTCTTCTAAACGTGGTGATCGCTTCCTTCGTAGGTGTGCTAGGAATGGTTTTTCTGCTAACCGTTCTTTTGAGCAGCCGGCCCAACACTGGTATTCCCCTTACTTCACTAACCCCAGTGTTGGACCGTATGCTCACCCTATGTCTTTTTATTGATGTAGGTAAAACGATTGGAGAACGTTTGGTTGGTGGATTCTGGGTGTTCGAGGCACATGACCGGAAACGCCAAGTGGTTCTCCAGTCTTAGTCCGGTCGCCGGAACGGAGTATATCACCTTCGGCGACAACAGCAAAGGTAAGGTGCTGTCTCGTGGGTCTGTGCGAGTTAATGAGCACTTTGTGTTGCGCGATGTTGCTCTTGTTTCTAACTTGCATTTTAACCTTCTTTCTGTTTCGCAACTCTTTGACGACGACTATGAGATTTGTTTTAAACCGAATCTCAGTTGTATTTTGGATCCTCAGGGCAATCTTGTATGTGTGATTTCGCCCTTTGGAAAAGTCTTTCGTGCGGATTTCTCGGAGTCGTTTGGAATTTCTCGTTGTCTTTTGGCTGGACCTTCCTCCTCTGATCTTTGGAAGTGGCATAAGAGACTAGGTCACCTGAGCTTTGACTTGCTTGCAAGACTTAGTTCACTTGGCTTAATCCGAGGATTGCCCAAGTTATCCATGGAGAAGGATCTTGTTTGCCATTCTTGTAGACATGGGAAGATGGTAGTCGCTCCCCACCATCCAGTGACTCAGGTCATGACTAAGCGCCCTGGAGAGCTTTTGCACATGGACCTTGTTGGTCCGGCTCGAGTGAGCTCGGTTGGGGGGAAGTGGTATGTGCTTGTTGTTGTCGACGATTTTTCGTGATATTCGTGGGTTTTCTTTTTAGCTGAGAAAACCGAGACTTTCTCCTTTGCTCGCAATCTGATTTTGCGTCTTCAGAATGAGTTCCCTTTGAACTCTATGCGAGCAATTCGGAGTGATAATGGTTCCGAATTCAAGAATTCGGATTTTGAGAAGTTTTGTAACTCTTTGGGTTTAGAGCATCAGTTTTCTTCCCCCTACACACCGCCTCAGAATGGTATTGTAGAGAGGAAGAATCGGACCCTTGTAGAGATGGCCAGGACGATGCTCGATGAGCATAGGACTCCTAGGCGATATTGGGCCGAAGCTATGAACACTGCATGCTATATTTCCAATCGCATTTTTCTTCGAGCTTTCTTGAAAAAGACCTCTTATGAGTTGCGTTTTGGAAAACTCCCCAAGGTGAGTTATTTTCGAGTTTTTGGTTGCCATTGTTTTATACTCAAAAAGGGCAACTTGGACAAGTTTGAGTCTCGTTCTTCTGATGGTGTGTTTTTGGGTTATGGCACTCACACTCGAGCTTATCGTGTACTTAACCTTGACACTAACCGAGTCATGGAGACATCCGATGTCACCTTCGACGAGACCATGGTTTGTCCTTCTTCTCGTTTTGAGCGTGCAGGTGATCATGAGGTTGGCGAACCTCTTTTCGATGATGAAGAAGAAGGTGCTGAAGGGATAGATGACCCAGCACCTCCTCCACCTGCTGTGCTGCAAAGAGCGGCCTCTACGACGACTCATGGCCCCGACACATCGTCTTCCTGGGGGCCGTGGGATCCGCCACCCCGAGCGGTACCCTTTGTACCCGGGGAGGCACCAGCTGCTGTTGAGGGGGAGGCCACTTCGGCAAGGGAGGCGCCACGACACATTCAGCGCCAGCACCCGCCTCAGCAGATGATCGGCAGCATCGCCGAACGCGTCACCCGGTCAAGGCAAATCTCTCACTTTGCTCATTCTGCATTTGTTGCTGATTTTGAACCCCGGGATGTTGGACACGCTTTGACGGATCCTGATTGGGTCAATGCCATGCATGAGGAGCTTGAGAACTTTGAGAGAAATCGGGTTTGGGTTCTAGTGTCTCCACCTTCTGAGTGTCATCCAATTGGGACAAAATGGGTTTTCAAAAACAAACAGGGAGAAGATGGCCATGTTGTGAGAAACAAGGCCAGACTCGTAGCCCAGGGATATAGTTAGAAGGAGGGGATAGACTATGAGGAGACATTTGCTCCTGTAGCACGTTTGGAGGCTATTAGGATACTCTTGGCTTTTGCTGCATCCAAAGGTTTTAAACTTTTTCAAATGGATGTCAAAAGTGCCTTCTTAAACGGCTACATAAAAGAGGAGGTGTATGTTAGACAACCCCCCGGTTTCGAAAATCCCAAGTTTCCAAACCATGTCTTTAAACTTCACAAAGCTTTGTATGGTTTGAAACAAGCCCCTAGAGCCTGGTATGATAGGTTGAAAACCTTTTTGCTTGCTAAGGGTTTGAAAATGGGATGTGTAGACAAAACGCTCTTTCTCCTCAAGCAAGGCACTGATACTCTCTTGGTCCAAATTTACGTGGATGATATCATTTTCGGTGGTTCTTCTCACGCTTTGGTTGCCAAGTTTGCAGACATTATGAGCAGGGAGTTCGAGATGAGCATGATGGGCGAGTTGACGTTTTTCCTCGGGTTGCAAATCAAGCAAACCCGGGAAGGAACGTTTGTGCACCAAGGCAAGTACACCAGAGATATCTTGAAGAAGTTCGACATGGGTGAGGCCAAGCCTCTTCCAACACCCATGGCGACCATGATGGCCCTGGATGCGGACAAGGAGGGTGAAGCAGTGGACCAGAAGGAGTACCGGAGTATGATCGGGTCGCTGCTGTACCTGACGGCGACACGCCCGGACATCCAGTTCGCGGTGTGCCTCTGCGCGCGCTTTCAGGCGTCGCCGCGCACCTCTCACCGTCAGGCGGTCAAGCGCATTATGAGGTACTTATCCTTCTCTCCAGAATTCGGGATTTGGTATTCTGCTTCCTCCACCCTTTCCCTTTGCGGTTATTCCGATGCCGATTTTGCTGGTTGCCGTATTGATCGCAAGTCCACTTCTGGGACTTGCCAGTTTATTGGTTCTTCTCTTGTTTCGTGGTCCTCTCGCAAGCAGTCTAATGTCGCCCAGTCTACCATGGAGGCTGAGTATGTTGCTGCGGCTAGCTGCTGTTTCCAGATACTCTGGATGATGGCTACTTTGCGTGATTTTGGTCTGAGCTTTTCTCGTGTTCCATTGCTTTGTGACAGCACGAGTGCAATTAGCGTTGCTAAGAACCCCGTGCTTCACTCGAAGAACAAACACATTGATGTGCGCTTTCATTTTCTGCGAGACCACTATGAGAAGGGTGATATCGACCTTCGCCATGTCGATACTCATCATCAGCTTGCTGATATTTTTACCAAGCCTTTGGATCAATCAACCTTTAATCGGTTGAGAGGTGAGCTTGGTGTGTGTTTCCCCTTTTAGATGGGGGAAACACTTTGGATCTTGTATGATACACTGACTTTTTGATTTTAGTTGTTTTTGCCTCTTTTTGATTTCTTCGTGCATCTTTTGCATTTTAGCATACGCTTTTACATTCAGAGCTTCATATGTATAATCTGAAGAATGTAACTATGCTCTGTGTAGTTTTTGCTCCGATGCTTTATGTTGATGCTGTAGCTTATGCTCTTTCTGATCACTAGTACATACTATGAGCTGAGCTATTTTTGAATGGTGAATTTGATAATGAACTTAAAACTTGAAAATGTTCACCATTGAGATATGCAACTAGCATGTGTAGGATGTGTTGAAGTCACATGTGCTCTTCATATATGCTAGGTTGCTATGTCTCTAGTGTTGAGTCATTCACTTGCTTGGTATGTCATATTCTGTTTAAAATCTGAACCAAGTTAAGTGAATTGGAAAGATCGAGATGGGTTTGCTTGTTAACACCTCACAGTTTCGAGACTGTTTCTCATTGCACTTTGAGTTAAACTTGAGCTGTGTAGTGTATGACTGAAACTGTTGCTTTAAGCTTCTGATTGCTTATGCATAGGATTCGCACAGTTGAAAAGTTAGGCAATAACAAGCATTCAACCTCTCGCAGTCACATGCTGTTTTCTGAACTTGTGTAATTTCACCGCTGCAACTCCGATTAAAATTTGAAATCACAAGTAAATGCCTAAATTGGAATCAGCATGATGATTGAACTATGCTAGGGGTAGTTCACCTTGTATACATGATTAGCACTTGGTTGACTTCCTGTCCATACTTGTCTTGTGCTATTTTGATGGTGAATACCTTTTTCGGCTTAAAATAGCTCACATGTTCATATTTCATTCTTAGTGATCAGCTTGAGCCTTTGCTAGCATTTTGTGCATTTTTCTGAGTCATCGGATTTGAACTCTATAGAGCATTTTTGCACTCTCTTGAGTATACTTTTGAAGCTCCTAACTTACATTCTGACTCATATGCATTTTGGAAGGGGGAGAACCTCTCTTGTTCGCACTTTTTGTTGGTGCATTTTCTGAGGGGGAGCCTTATTGCTTGATAAGTGCATTTTCAACTAAGGGGGAGAAATTGCAAATCATTATCCTCCGTTTTAGCTAAGGGGAAGCCTTTCTAGTTGTTTTTCCGGTTGAGTCTTTGACATTTTCAATTGGTTTGGAGCGGTTTGCTAGTTGCGTTGAGCCTTAGCCTCTTTCTTGAGGGACTAGCATTTGCTTTTTAGATTTTCAATTGGTGTCGAACTCTTTTTGGTAACAGTCGGTATCGAGCTTTCTTTGCTAGTTGTGTTGAGCCTCTGTGCCTCTATCTTGAGGGACTAGCATTTTGCTTCGATATTTTCGATTGGTTTTTGCTAGCGGTGTTAAGCCTGTTCTACCTCTTCTTGAGGGCTAGCTTTGCTTTGCTTGGTTGCGTCGAGCCGTTGCCCATGTCTTTGGGGACCAAGTTCTTTCGCTCTTTCCACTTGACCTTCTTCGGCTTTGCCATGCTTTTGGGTCATTTGATCGAGTTCTCTCTTCTCCTTCTTCCTTCTTCTCTTTCTATTATGATTTATGTTGGTAGTTGACAATGCACTCATCAAGGGGGAGATTGCGGATACATGGGTGTATGCCGAGTCTCTAAGTGATGAGTGATTGTCAACTGGGATGATGCGCATGTTCTTTGGCTTGTGTTGTGCAGGTGTCGAGCACGGATACAGTGATCGAAGGAGAGGTGAAGGTCAAGTAGAGACGTGCCGTGCCGATGGACCGAGAGTGGCGAAGGGCGGACGTGAGGCTTGGACTGAGGGACCAGAGGCCCGAGGATCAGCTGTGGTGGCTGGCAGCCTGTGGCAGCTACAAGTGAAGACTTGCGATCATGTGTTGCCTGAGTCATGGACTTGGGGACACGTGTCGGTGGACGGGGTGCACGGGAGGTGCATCCCATGTACGACGTCGGTTTGGTGGTAGAGCCAGGGAAAAACCATCGGGTGGACGGTTTCCAGGTTTGGGCCTCAAATCCTGGGGGCGGATGGTTTCCGAGTTTGGCCACAAAACTCGGGCTGAGGACGGTTTCCAGGTTTGGGCCTCAAAACCTGGGCGCTGAGGGTTTGCTGAGTTTGGCCTCCAAACTCAGATGCTTGGTGGGCTGGTTTCCCGGTTTGGGCCTCAAAACCGGGGGTTGGCTGGAAAAGGCTGGTTTCCCGGTTTGGGCCACAAAACCGGGGGTGCAGAGCGAGGGCGGCACGTGGCGGCAATTGAGAGATTGCGTCGAGGCAACGCTACGAGTTGTGCGGGCGTGGCCGTCGGATACACCTACCACCGAGTTGGTCCAGAATAACCTTAGGGTTTAGCTGGTTCTCTCTGTAAGTAGTTAGGGGTAGAGTGGGAATTAGGAATAGGTTAGAATTAGGATAAATAGGGGGAGACACCCACCTCCCCGTCTATCTCAGTTAGTCATCCTGTCATTTGCTCTTTGCTTCTAGGGTTTCCTGCTCTCCCACATCCCTGCTGTAGCTAGCTGAGATCCATAGAGAAGAGAACAATACCTCTGTGTTCATGAGATTTTGAGGAAGTGAGGCCGTAACCTCACTGTTGTAGCGTGTGGTAGCCACACGGTTGCAATTCGTGGTTGTGATTCGCGATTCGTTCGTGTTCTTCGCGGAATCCTTTTTCTCCACGTTTTTCCCGTCGCTTGATCTCTTTGCTCGGTTCATCTTTTGCAAATCCGTTTGAACCAAGTTGTTCTAGATCGTGAGGCACTTCTTTCCATCGAAGGAATTCACCTCTAACCTCACGGTCTAGGAGATCGATCGATTTTCGTTTCGGGTCAAGTTTTTCTCCCTTCCCCCGAAATTCTTCGATTCATCGATTTGGAGATAGGTTCGAGCCATGATCTCTTAGAGATAGCTCACTATCCTCCTTGTGACTCCTCTCACCAAGTTTGATCCCTAGAGGATTTGTTTTGGGTGAGATCGAGTCGAATCGGTGGACGAACAGTGCTGCTGCGGGGTGACCGGACGCTTGATGCGTACTGACCGGACGCTAGGTCAGTGAGTCCGGTCGATTGAACGTTCTTACTGTGACTCTCGCGATTTGACCGGACGCTCACGACCGGACACTGTTTCCTGTGCACGACCGGACGCTTCTCGTCTACTGTTCACGGCTTGACCGGACGCTCTGAGTACTGACCGGACGCTCGGCTCTGGTGAGTCCGGTCCAACTCAGAGAGGTCCGAAACTGGACTCTGCCTGACCGGACGCGTCCGGTGCTTGTTGACCGGACGCAGGGTGAGTCCGGTCAGTGCTGTCTCAGCGCGTTTTCGTTCGCGGTTGGCTCGTTCTTGATCGGATTCGATTTCCATCTTTTGCGTTGAGTTTCTAGAGTTGTGTAGTATCCCGATGTGCTTCTTGGAAGCATCCACCTTACATCTAGGGTCGTGGACACTAGCAAGCTCTAGGGTTTGCCTTTGGGGTTGATTTACGGGACAGTGGCAACAAGTTTCCGAAAGGAATTTTGAAGCTCCCATTCACCCCCCCTCTGGTCGCTTTCTGGTAGCATTCTTGGTCCTTCAACTTGGCGGGAGGCCGAGAAGGATGGCGAATGCACTGTGCCCGGCGTGGAGGCTGGACATGCTCCGGCATCGGTGCTAGAACTCGGGGTGAGTGAACCACATCCCGTCTACGGCGCGGGTTCGGTAGCTGAGCCTCTAAAAGCTATCCTCGACAGTTTCCGAGTTTGGGCCTCAAAACTCGGGGTGGCCGGTTTCCGAGTTTGGGCCTCAAAACTCGGCGAGGACGGTTTCCAGGTTTGGGCCTCAAAACCTGGGCTCGCGGGTTTCTGAGTTTGGGCCACAAAACTCAGCCAGAGGACAGGTTTCCCGGTTTCAGCCTCAAAACCGGGGGAAGGCCCAGGTTTCCCGGTTTCGGCCTCAAAACCGGGGGGAGGTCCGCAAAAAGGACGGTCGACGCGTGGCGGCGCGGAGAGGCTGGCGCTGCGGCGTAGCTATCCATGAGGTAGGCGCGGCGGTCGACGGGGCGGCACGTGGCGGCATCCTGAGGCTTGCGTCGAGGCGAAGCTATGCATGAGATGGGCGCGTGGCCGTTGGATCGGCAACAAGCAGAGTTAGACCGGGATACCCCTAGGGTTGGCCGCTTCGCTCTTGTATCTAGGGGTAGAAAGGGGATTATTGTATTAGGCTATAAATAAGAGAGGCACCCCTCGTCTCTCCCGATCCTTGCAGTCATTTGTTCCTGAGCACTCTCTCTAGCCCCCGCTTAGGTTCTAATCATACCTCGCTGCAAGCGATCCGCAGAGACAGGAATCATACCTCTGTGTATTTAGATCTTTTGAGGAAACGAGACTGTATTCTCGTTGTCTCCTCGTGTGGAGGAATTTTGGCTGAATTCGAATCGACTCGCGTTTGTGTTGGTGTTCTTCACGTTTTGGTTTTTCATCTCCCGGGAATTTGCCTCGTTCTCCCTCTTCGTGAGATGATTTTCGATTCCACTTGAATCAATTTGTTCTTGGTCGTGAGCTTCTTCTTTCTACCGAAGGAATTCTCTCCTAACCTCACGAATCCATAGATCGGGTTGATTTCGCGTTCGTTCTTCGTTCTTTCCCCTTTCCGGTGATCCTCGGATTTCTCTTGATAGACTTGGTTTGGTGCGATGATTTCTTAGGATTAGCACCCCAATACGTAGAGGAACATCTAGGAGGAGTTTGATTGAAGTCCCTTTCGTTTTGGTTGAGATCAAATCGGATTTGGTTTTGAACCCGTGCAGTTTCGTGTTCTCTGTGCAGTCGCGGACAGTTCGTGACCTGAACGGCGGACAGTCCGCGCGTCGGGTTTTGGCCGAGTTAGTCAGGCGCAGCCCCCTGACTATTCACTGTTGACTGAACGGCGGACAGTCCGTGGTACAAACCCGCGGACAGTCCGGGATTTGACCAGAACTGTTTCAGAACAGTCCATTTTCTGGTCTGTGGCCGGCGGACAGTCCGGACTCCCAGTCGCGGACAGTCCGACAGTCACCGGACAGTCCGGGACCCTGACTCCGGATAGTCCGGAAATCTGCAGTCTTTGCAGTTTTGCTCGAGGGCTTTGGCAGTTGATTTTGAGGTTTTTCCAGGGGTTCCGCTGTACCTCTATGACATCTCCTTGGGTATCCACCTACTCGTAGGTCGTGAACTCTTTGGTTGTTTCGAGTCTTAGCTTTTGGGATGATTTTCTGGGACAAGGGCCATTCTATTCACGAGTTGAATTTGAGGCTCCCATTCACCCCCCTCTGGTCGCTAATCCGGTCCTTCACCTTGTGCTTAAAAGTTGAACCAAGTCTAAGTGAAATGAAAAGATCGAGATGAGATTGCATGTGTCAGCACCTCACGGTATCGAGACTGTTTCTCATTGCACAATTGAGTTAAACTTGAGCCGTGTAGTGTAAGACCGAAACTGGTGCTTTAAGCTTCTGATTGCTTTTATTGCATAGGCTTAGCCCGGTTGAAAAGTTAGGCAATGACCATGCTTTCAACCTCTCCCAATCACATGCCTTATTTTGAACTTGTGTTAATACCGCTGCAATCTCTGATAAAATTTGAAAATAACACAAGTTTATGCTTCATTCTATGGCATGATGATTGAACTTTGCTAGGGGTAGTTCACCTTTTATACCTGAGTTAGCACTTGGTTGATTTCCTGTCTATTCGTGCTAAGTGCTATTTTAGTGGCGAAATCCTATTCAAATGGCTTAAAACTGCTCATATGCTTAATTCTTCATATTTCATATTCATTTGATCAGTTTGAGCCTTTGCTAGCATTTGTATTGGTTGCTACACTTTCAGGGCACCACCCTATTGAGCATCTTTTCAATCTGATTGCTATACACTTGAAGTTGTTGCATTGCACATATCATGCATTTTAGCTTAGTGTTCATACCCCCAGCTCCGATACTCCTTGTGGTAACCCCCATGTGCATTTGGTTGATGACTTGTCTTGTGTTTGTGTCAACTTTGTGAAGAAATGTCAAAACCCCTCAACATATTCCCTTTTGTCAAGGGGGAGAAACTATTTGCAAGGGGGAGCTTAAGTGTTGGCACAAATGGGAGAGTCGTGCACTTTGGGGAGAGCTTTGAGCTAGGGGGAGTTTGGCTCTTCTATATGCTTCAATTGGTATCCTTCATAGTGAGCTTTGTTGCATAGCATTTGTGTATAGGCTTGCTTTCAGGGGGAGTTGTTTTGTTTTGCAAGTTCTTTGCGTGCTCCGAATGTTTGTGCTCCATTTGGTTTTGAGCTTCTTTTTGTGTTTTCTCAGTTGGTATCGAGCCTGCTAGTCATGTTGAGCCGTTTTGCCTTTGTCTTGAGGGACTAGCAGTTTTTGCTTGGTATTTTCGGTTGGTATGGAGCCTTCAGCTAGTTGTGTTGAGCCTTTGTGCCTCGGTCTTGAGGAACTAGCTGTTTTCACCAAATTTTGGATGTTTGTGATTGGTATCGAGTTTTCTGCTAGTTGTGTTGAGCCTCTGTGCCTCTATCTTGAGGGACTAGCAGTTTTACATTCTAATGCGTTGTTTCAGCCTCAATTGGTATCGAGCCTTGAGCTAGTGGTGTTGAGCCCTTTTCTGCCTTTTCTTGAGGGCTAGCTCATTTTTGACTTGGTTGCGTCGAGCCGTTGCCCATGTCTTTGGGAACCAAGTTTTTCGCTCTTTGTTTGAGTTTTCGCTCTTTTGTCGAGTTTTGCTCAGATTTTACTTGGTTGCGTTGAGTCGTTGTGATGTGAACAAGGGTGCTCGATCTTTCGAAAGGTTCTGGTAACTCTCGATTTGGTGGAAACGAGACACAAGTCGATCCGGCTTCCGAACAACACGATCCGAAACCCCGCAATCGCAGCACCACGTGTCTTTTGGTTATCAACCGGCGTTGCACGGTTGACCTTGCCAAGAAGGTTAAAGTCCTTGCCTGCAAATCGAAGAACACGAGCAAGAACAAGAAAGAATGCAACCAATTGCAGATGTATGATTAATCTCACGAGTTGGGGTCTCACGAACCGATGAAACGATGAAACTGTTATGAACAGAATAATCTAAGCAAAACCCAAAACCCTAACGAAGGTGACGGCTACTTTTTATAGCCCCTAAGAGTCATCACCCCCCTGGACGCGCCCCTCTAATGGGCTCACGGACGATACACGGCCCAACGGACCAAAAACGGCGACGTAGCACCGGGACAGATTCTGTGCGATGGATTGTTTTGACGATTCCCATTGGCTCAGCATGAATTTTGGTATGATACCAGATCCATTGGTTAGCTTATCGAAATATCTTTCCAACCATATCTGGTTCATCAAAAACGGAGTCCGTACGCAACCTGGGTGACTAGTTTAGTGCTGACTGCTCCTGGACTCTGAAACTGACTCGAAGTCAACTTGGTTTTGGTCTCCAACTTGCATCAGGCTCCCTTGCTGGTCCTCCATGCCTCCAAGCCTTCCTCTATGCATCTCTGGGTCCTCTCCATGGTTCCTAATAAACACATAAGCATTAGGTGGCAATCTATTCTCAAAAACATTTAAAGTCTTACATAGGAACAAATTCACCTCTAAATTTAGTTGACGCGCGCGAGCTCGTGTCATTGGACCATGAGAACTCAGTGGAGGATCGTTGTGTGTATCCAAAGGAGTGATGTCCTCATCACGTTGCCCATGTCTTTGGAGACCAAGTTTTCGGTCTTGGTATCTCAAAACATCTCTTGTGCATAGTTTTTGTCAATTCAATCATCAAGGGGGAGAAATTTCAAAACACAAGTGGACAAGAACCTTGGTTTCTTTTGTGATGATTGTTTGACAATTTATTTGAGAATGGTTTTTGATTTCCTTTGGGATTCATGAAACTCTTGTTTTATCTTGACTCTTCGGTTGTGTGGAGGATTTGCCCGCTTTTTCCGTTTCTTTCGGGACCGAGAGCTTTTATTTGGAGTTTTCATGATCCTTCCTCATATCAAGTGGCCCTGTGTTTGCTTTTGCTTGGCTTTTGGGCACTTGAATGAGGCTTGCCTTCAAACCCTTCCTTTGTGGTTTTATTGTTAGTCAATGCATTCATCAAGGGGGAGATTGAGAACATATATGATGAATGATTGACATTGATGAGGAACGTTTGGGGCTTTTCCCGGTTGAGTCATTATCTCGCTATGTGCTTAATGTTTAAGACTAACCGGTTGCGTTGAGTTGAGGTGTGTTACCGGGTTGGTGTGCGTGTGCAACATGTGTCTCTTGGCTGTGTTGATGTGCAGGTGTGGAGCTCGGAGACAGTGGTCGATGGCGAGGTGAAGGTCAAGTAGCGACGTGCCGTGCTGACAGACCGGGAGCGGTGAAAGATGGGCGTGCCGTGTGGCGAACGTGCCATGCCGATGGACCCAGAGCGGTGAAGGGCGGACGTGAGGCTTGGACCGATGGACCGGAGGGACAGAGGACCAGCTGTGGTAGCTGGCACGTGGCATCGGTGAGCTTGAGCACATGGGGATGTGCGATGCATCGGCCGAGTCGGTAGGAAGACGATGGCGTCGTGGCACTTGGCGGGAGGTCAGACACGGGCTTGCGTGCGGCGCAAGTGCCGTCGCCCGAGTCAAGAAGGAAGGCGAAGGCGTTGTGCCCGGCGTGGAGGCTGGACATGCATCGGCATCGGTGCCGGTGGTCGGGGTGTGCGATCCACATCCCGTCTACGGCGAGGGTTCGGTAGTTGAGCCTCAAAAAGCTACCCTCGACGGTTTCCGAGTTTGGGCCTCAAAACTCGGGGTGGCCAGTTTTCGAGTTTGGGCCTCAAAACTCGGGGTGGACGGTTTCCAGGTTTGGGCCTCAAAACCTGGGCTGGGAGGTTTACCGGTTTGGGCCTCAAAATCGGGCAGAGGTTCCTATGCGGAACGGTAGACGCGTGGCGGCACCGAGAGGCTTGCGTTGCGGCGAAGCTATCGGTGAGAAGGCACGTCGGTTGACGTGACAGCACGTGGCAGCATCCTGGAGCTTGCGTCGAGGCGAAGCGAAGGATGAGAAGGCACGTGGCCGTCGGATGAAGAATGACCGAGTTGGACGGTTTTACCCCTAGGGGGTATTTGGGTCAACTGCTTCATGTGAGGGCGTTTTGGTCTTCGGACGTGCGCCTATATATATGTGAGGGGGCTGGTTAGGGCAGTCTATCCTTGGGGAAGTGTCACTCTCATTTTGTTCATTTGAGAGGAGGCTAGGGTTAGAGGAGAGGAGGGCTCTTGTTCTTGAGCTTTTTGCCATCCAAGCTTTGTTGTTGCGAGGAGTGGCTTGTAACCCGACACAGTGTGCTACACCATTCATCATCTAGTAGCAATCC
Source organism: Coix lacryma-jobi var. lacryma-jobi (assembly GCA_009763385.1). Lineage (NCBI taxonomy): Eukaryota > Viridiplantae > Streptophyta > Magnoliopsida > Poales > Poaceae > Coix > Coix lacryma-jobi. The sequence continues at coordinate 147,553,182 of CM019823.1, read as the reverse complement.
AAGGATCAATTTCTTACTCCTCTTGTGTTGGCTGAAATTTAGATCGATTCGCGTTTTTGTTCTTCGCATTTTGGTTTCTCCCTCCTCGAAGATTTGTTTCGTTCTCCCTCTCCAAGCGACGATTTGCGATTCCGTTTGAATCAAATTGTTCTATGTCGTGAGCTCCTTCTTTCCATCAAAGGATTTCTACTCTAACCTCACGAGCACATAGATCGGGTCAAAATCGCGTTCGTTCTTCGTTCTTCCCCTTTTCTAGTGTTCTTCCGATTTCTCATGGATTAGTTGGTTTGGAGTGATGATATCTTAGGATTAGCTTCCCGACACATAGAAGAACACTTGGGAGAAGTTTGGTTGCAGCCCCATTCGATATGGTGAAGATCCAATCGATTTTGGTTTTCTCCCGAGCAATTTTGCTGATTTTGCCTTTTGACCGGCAGACAGTCCGCCAGGGTTTCGCGGACAGTCCGCCCCTGGCGCGGACAGTCCGGCACCTCCGGGAACCTACTATAGGTTGCGTTTTAGTGCGTTTGCTCTCCCGGCTTTTTGTCTTCGTTTCCGGACTTCTCGTTTGCTCCTAGAGTTCATCTAGGAACCTCTCTACCTATCTTTGCTACGTGTTAGCATAGGTATTTGGAGGAATCCCGACGTAGCCCTCCATCTACGTTTGGGAGTGGGTCTTTTAGGTAAGAACTTGACTCGGAGTTTTGGGAGTTTTGGGTTGCTCTCTTGTGTGGTGCCTTGTTGTGATCCTAGGGATCATTCACCCTCTTTCCGAGGGTCGTAGGCATCTCGTTAGAGTCCGAAGATTTTGGGGTTGATTTTATTGGAACAGAGGCCAAATTTCGAAAGAAATTTTTAGGCTCCCATTCACCCCCCCCCTCTAGTCGCCTTGCTTTAGCATTTTCGGTCCTTCAAAACATTCTCAAATAATTCAATCTAGCTTTGGGCCAAATCTGCTGAAACTGGTCCATAGGCCCACACCACAAATTTCTACTGTTCCTAACAATCATCTGAAGGACCGAGAATGCTACCAGAAAGCGACCAGAGGGGGGGTGAATGGTGTGACACCCTGGTGTCAAGCACTGCATTAGGCACTGCAATTAGCCACTAAGAAAGCATAAGCAATGCATTGCATCATTTCATGTGTATAAGTATGCTTTTGATCTTTTGTTGTTTATTTGAAATTGGATTTCCATTTGACTTGATGCTTTGATTTTGGCTTTATTCTTGAGGAGGATTTAAAAATGGTTTTCAGAAAAAATGTTCTATATGAAAGTTGTAGAGAAAAATATTTTGAGCAACTTTTATATTTGGGTCAAAGCCTGGTTTGGAGTTTTTCAAACTGTTTTTGAGAAGTCAAACTTTGGAAATTTCTGGAAAAAGAAAAAGAATAATTTTCTTTCCCGGCGCCAACCTTTTCGGCCCATCCGGCCTTCTGGCCCACTTCGCCGCCTCGGCCCAGCGCTCGCCGCCTCGCCCGCGCGCGCGCCCGCCCGCGCACCGCGCGCCGGCCACCCGACACGGCCGCGCCGTACGCCGGCCGGCTTGCCGCGTGGCGCCCCTTCTCTGCGCCAAATCCACGCTGACCACTCCCCCTCCGATCTTCTCCCACCGGAGCACGCCAGCGATCTTCGCCGGCCACTCCCGCGCATCCTCGTCTGCCGAGCCGCCTACCGCCGCCTCGCTGACCGAGCCGCCGTGGCCCCCGCCACGACCGGCCGCCCTCCGCTCCGCCGGGCAAAAGCCCGAGCGCCTCTCCCACTCCCTCACTCACTCGCACACTCACTCTCGCTCTCGCTCCCCACTCTCACCCGCGCACGAAGCGAACTGAGCACTCTCCGCTCGCTGCAACCACCGCCGCAAGGCCCCTTCCCAAATTCCAGTCACCACCTCCATCACCGGCCGATTAACCCCGGCCACTGCCCCGCCTTCGTCTCGGACACACGGTGCGCACCCCCGCGCCATCCGCCGAGCTCCACCGACGCCGGAGTCCGAAGAGCCCCGCCGCGGAAGCTTTCAGCGCCGCTCGGAGCCCGGAGCCGTTCGTCCCCGACCCGAGCTCCACCGCCTCCCTTCTTCCCCCTCCAGCTTCGCCAAGCCAAGGCAAGGTGAGAACACCAACTAGCCCTAACGCTACCGTTCCCTATCTCTCTGTTCACCACGGCCGAGCGCCATTGCCGCCATCGCGGACCTCACACGTGGCCAGCACGCACCAGCGCACCTCCGGCCAAACCATCACCCCTAGGACTCCCCTCTAGGTTCACTGAGTCTCACACGCCCGCCAGTTTAGCCGGCGACCGCCGGAAACGGCGTAGCCGCGCGATGCCGTCGCCGCCGTGCGCTGCCGCTCGCCGCCGGCACGCTACGGCCGTGCGCTGGCCAATCCACCAGTACCGCCGGATGCGCCTCGTCGAGACGAGTCCGCAGGGCCCAGCCTCCCCGCCGGCGACCTCACCGACGGCGAGAAATCGCCGGACCAATCCCTCTCCTGTTTCCGTCTCGTCCGAGCCCCCGAGTCAGGCCTCGGACGGGCACGCCGGTGTTCCGTCTCGTCCGAGCCCCCGAGCCAGGCCTCGGACGGGCGCGCCTGTTTTCCGATTCGCCCGAGCCCGCGAGCCAGGCCTCGGACGAGCGTGCGTGTTCCGTCTCGCTCGAGCCCGCGAGCCAGGCCTCGGACGAGCGTGCGTGTTCCGTCTCGCCCGAGCCCGCGAGCCAGGCCTCGGACGAGCGTGCGTGTTCCGTCTCGCCCGAGCCCGCGAGCCAGGCCTCGGACGAGCGTGCGTTTTCCGTTTCGCCCGAGCCGAGCCCTCGGCCGCGGTTTCGTCGAGCCAAGTCTTGGCCGATTCGCTTTCCGCCGTGCGCCCGAGCCCGAATGGGTTCTGCTGACCCACGGGTCCCGCGCGTCAGCCCCTTACCGGTCCATGGACCGAGTTCTCGCAAGCCAGCCGGGAGAAATTAAATGTTTTTCTTTTCGGTTTAATTTCCAGAGATGCTTGTTATTTTTGTGTAGCCTGTTTTATAAATCCAAATGAAGTGCTTCCAGTTTTATTAGCTTTCTTATGAATAGATCTATCATGGGAAAATATGAATGTATTTTTGATAGCAGTTTATTTTACTGTTTTCATTTATTTCAGTTTATATGCTTTTGTTTAGATAAATGATTATAAGTGTTTTCTGGTTGAGATAATTCCTGGAAAATTTTGTGTAAGTTGATTATACTGTTTGGCACCTGTGAAAAATATATGATGCACTGTTTATGTAGAAAAAGTTACTGTTATAGCTAAAAGTCTCTTTTTGCTGATTCCTTAGAATAAGTGTTAAGGTGTTTTATATGCTGAAATAAAATATGGGAAAATTTGTACAGTCTCTGTATGCCTTGTAGAATCCAAGAAAAGTATGAACTTGATCTGTTTTATGGAAAAATTTTGTAGTTGCTCTACAACTGTGCTTTTCTGTATAGATCTTTAGAAATTCATGTAAGAATATATATGATGGTTCTGGTCATGGAACTTCCTGGATAAATGTGAAATGTAAAGTAGAATCTGGGAAAAATAGGAAATAGAGCTATGCACTCTTTTACAGTAGGGTTGTAGTTCAAAGTACCTTTTTAGGCAGTTTGCTTGTCCTTTTTGTATCTGCAGCTCTGTATTTTATCGTTGGCCGAAACTTGTTCAGTAGAGTCCAGCAAGTGTGGTTTACCTTCTGGAATTTTTGTGGATTTTTCTGAGCCCAGAAAAATACACTTGCAGTTCAAATCTGAGTTTCCTTTGATGTATTTAAATAAGAAAGAGTTGAATACTCAGATTTTGTTTTATAAAATAAATGAGATATTGCCCCAATGTTAAAAGTGGTTCAACAAGTTGGCTTTGTTGGTTTGCAAGAGTTATTCTTTTCATGCCACTTCATCTTGCACCGCATTTATTGAATTATAAATTCATCGCACGCAATAGGATCGACCCCGCCGGAGCTTCACCAAGAGCAGGAGCTAAACGCCGAGCCGGAGATCCAGGAGCTGCAGCAGCCAGAGGAAGTCGACCCCGTCCACGACACTAACCTGCCCGAGTGCCCCTCCCACGAGGCCTCGGTTTTCACTCAAGGCAAGCCCCGGAGCATTCTAAGTCTCCCAGTTTTTGCAATTAATTTACTTGAGTCCTTTTATATTGTGATGCATTAGGTATAGGAGTTGATTGAATCCTATTTGTTGCATTACCATTCCTTGATTATTGATTATTACCTGCCTTGTTATCCTGCTACTGCTTAATAATGTAGAATTGCTTAGCCTGCTTAATAAAGGTAGTAGTTAAGGATGTTTCCGTAATACCCCGATGGGTATTTACCGGATCACGGTTGGCTATATTTGCTATCGTGGAAAGAACCTGAGTTGTAGTGAAATACGGTCAATGGGATGGCAGGGCACAAGTTTGGAAACTTGGGGCAGTTCATCCGTTGGATCGTATAGGTTTGTATCGATGTTGGCCCTCGTTCATTTTTGAACGCGCCCTTTTACTTAGGGATATGTCGGTGCCGTAATCATCGACCCCAAAGCCGGTTAGAAGCTGTTCGGGCCGGTCTCAACCCGTGTCGTGCCCTCTAGTACGGAAGTTGCGATCTGCCGCGTGAGGCCATCGCCAGACTCTGATTGGGCGGTCCGTGCTTGAGCCGCGACGATTACCACCACGAACAAGCATCGAGCGGTTGCCCAATGCATGGACCCGACGGGGAAAGTGTGGGCTGGTATCAAAGGTCTTTCACCAGCTGGTTTGGAATTCGATTCGAGTCGCCGTCTCCCCCGGTTAGTGGGAAACTATGGCGAGCTTCACCACGATACAACTCCATGTGATGTTTAAAGGTTCAACTAAAATGTGGATAAGTCAACTGGATATGGTTATATTATTGTTTGTTAGATTCAAGTGAGTGCTCTAGTACAGGTAATAACCTAGAACTAAGGAATAGGCTTAAAAGTAACAGCTCATCATAATCATTAATTATCCCTCCTCTGGATTTGAGCCTTTCGCAACCAAAAGATCCCAGCTCCACCTCACAAGCCTGGCATACCCTTGGAGTCTTTTATTTTCAGTTAGACGGGTAAGTCTAGCTGAGTACATTCCCGTACTCAGGGTTTATCCCGTTTGTTGCAGATGGCCAGGTCTACTTTGGCTATTGTAAGCACTGCCTCTACCCAGTGGAAGGTGATGAGGAGTAGGCCCAGGGCAGGGTCGTCCAGAAGCTTTCCTCCTTCTTTTGCCGGACTGAGACTACTGGTGGCACACTATCTTAAAAAGGAGGAATGACTTGTGTTGAGTTGGTTTATCAAACAATGTTTTATTTGGACCACGTGTGTTGTGGTCGTGTTTTAAACTTATTCAAGCTTCCGCACTTTTAAACTCAATATTGTAATAACTCCGTTTTAAATTCCGCACTCTGATGTTTTAAATTCAATTTCGTTCCGCTGTAATGTATCTTTACGAATGTAACCTTGAACGATGCGATCCTGTATGTTCTGGTGTAAGAAATCCTTCGAGATTTCCGGACTACCGGGGTTATATGGGTTCAAGTGTGGGTCGAAGTCAGACGGATTTGACTAAGATAATACTTGAGCTCTTATAATCAGGACGGTTCCGCCACAGCTGGTATCGGAGCATGGTTCAAGTGATTACCTTCGTAAAGAGCTATTTTCGAACTAAAATGGGTATTTCAAAACTATTTTCAAAACTATTTTAATTACTAAGTGTGCCCAGTCTCGTCCTTAAGCCCTATACTAGGATTCAGGTGGCTTAACTGCTAACAGGGTTCAGGGTTTTGCTTCATGCTGGATCTTTATTTGCTGGTCCATTCTCGGGAAAAGAGAATGCGTTGACTGCGAAAACATGCATAAAATGATTTTGTGAGATATGAGAGCATGACCGTCCAACCGTCGGTCTAGGTGAGAGTTCTTATACCAAGTATGTGCGAGCTCCACGCAGACACATATGAGGGTATCAATGATTTTAAGGGTGATTTCTATTGGTGCATGGTGTTTAGTATTGGCTTCTATGTATTTTGCGCATATTGGCCAATACTCAGTTGTTTTATCATTGGGAATTTTGTTGGGCTGAAATGAATCTTCTGCAGGTACACTAACTATGCGAACGAGTAGAACGTGTAGATAACGCATGAGAGATCGTTCTTGCCACCGACTAGAACGTTAGGACTTACGAGTCATTAATAGTGAGTGAGAACGTAAGTACGATCATGCATCATGTTTAAATTCTTGCATTTACATTACCTCCCCTTAATTAAAAGTTGTCTCTTTTCTATAAAATTTGCCAACTTAATATCTGTCTCACGAGAGTTCGAAACCCTTTTTGCTTCTACAGATGGCCCGAACCAAGTTGACTGCTCGCAAGGCCACCGGAGGCAGAGGAGTTCCGCGTCACCGCTTGGCCACCAAGCTGACCCGGAGGACGTTCTTGTCCTACTTCGGGTTGCCGACTATCCTTTGGAGGATTTTGCAGGCCGTTGGCTACGAGGAAGGACAGGAGCCCAGATACTCGTGGCAGAAGGAGATTTACGGGCAGGATTCCTTGGTCATGGTGGAGATCAAGGTCAAGGCTCTACCTGCTAAGCCCCACTGGACAGGATGGACAGAGATCACCAGAGGCACGTGTGCCAAGGATGGAGCTAACAGGGCAGCATATCGTGTGCTGAAGGATATCATCGCCCGTTTCCCCGCCGACTTAGCCAGTGCGATGGCAGGAGTGTTTCCCCGTGGATCACTTTTCCCATTGCGCTGGAAGCAGACTCCCGAGTCAGCCTTGACAGGGAGCCCTGAGGAGCGTTTCTACTGCGAGACACCTGCGATGAGCGCCACTGGAGCTCTGTTGGGTGTATGTGAGAGCTTGGAGCGCACTCTCGAGAGCGTGTCCTTCACTCTCACCGCCACCTATCAGAACAAGGATAGACTTCAGCAGGACTTTGACGCCTGTTGACGGTCCTTAAGTATCAATTATATCTATCAAATAAATAGAGAAAAGGATCTAAATGAAACCAACACCCAGACTTAGGGTTTTATCTGACAGAATTCCACGAGTTTTGCTGTTTATCTATTTCTGCAGGGGGTTATCAGGAAATATGAAGGAAAGGCCCACATGTCGGGTTAATGACGGATAATTAACGTAACCCCCAATTTTCCTTAATGTGGAAGAGTCCAGAAGCCACGGGAACGAGCGGGAGGCCGAACGGGCCCGGGACCAGGGCGCCCGCCCTAGTCCCTTGGGCGCCCGCCCTGCCCCCTCAGCCAATCAGGCTCCGCCTCGAGGATTATGCTCCACCGACCTAAAGGATTAAGGAAAACCGTCCGTTCAATGTCGGTTTGATCCAACGGCCCAGATTCACCCGAAAAGACTATATAAGCAAGGCCCTGGACCCTGGAGCAGGCACCTCTGTCTCATTATTCAGTTCCTAATTCAGTCATCAGGAGGAGAGAGTCTCTGATCAAGCCCTAGAGCCACCACATCAACTAGATCTCTAGTTTTAGCATAGCTACATAGGATTAGAACTAGAAGGAGTCAATCTTCGATTGGTTCCCGGATCTGTCAAGAGGATTCTTGGTAATTTCTCTCCTGTTCTTCAATTGTTCATCATTGTTCTTCAATATTATGAATACTACTTTGTTCTATTTCAATATATTGAATATGACTTTGCTCTACTTGATTATATTAGCAATTATATTGTTCTTAGTTTATCGTAGTTATATGCTTGGCATAGTTAGATTGGAATTATATACATGCCTAGGATCGTATAGCGTTTATCCATGTGCGCAGTGGGTGAATGATAAATATTGTGTAGACGTGGTGTCTATACCGTCTTTATCTGCGATTGCACCCTATATGCCGGATCGGTGGGTAGTTCGCGATAGTGACAGCTTCGTTGATTCTTATATAGTCCCCCTCTCGTGTATAGGGCAGGCAGAGCAACATTATTACAGGGGAGTGATTGCTATGTTCTTCATCTTCCTTGCTAATATTCACTATGCATGGGTGTAGTCTTTTCTCGCTATGATTGCCAAGTATAATTGCACTAACTATGATAATGCTAGACTTTATAGTTAATAATACTTAGGGAATATCTTTGTAGTTCATCCTAATTCCATGCTAATGACTTGCTAGAATATCTGTTGAGGTGCTTATCATTATTATATGTGGCTAGTTATGCTGATCAGATTAATTATCCTTGTCACTATTCATATTTATCTATATTCTATGTGACATTTATCCCTGTATGATGAGATAGATAGATGCTCTATATTATACATGCAATGATAGATACTCAGTTCTATATTCTCATTCCACGATCAACTACGATGCTTAGAATCCCTTCCCAGTGGTAAAAATATAAATAACGATACCTGGAATACTTCCCGGTTAAAATGCTGCATCGGTATTAATCTGTGCGCTTGCAGATTCCCTTTATTTATTTATCTTGATGAGCAATTGCATATTTCAATACCGCGTCTCTCATGTCATGCTGGGGATGACAACTTGGCTTAAGTGGCATGAGGGATAGGTTTGGCATTTTTGGCGCCGTTATCAGAATTAGAGAATTAAGTCTACTTTTGGTAATGACGTTAAGAATGCCCAACAAGCATTTTTGGCGCCGTTGCCGGGGAAGGTTGATTTCTAAGTTGGAATGAATAAAGAACTTTGAGACATCATTCGCATCACTAATATATTCGAGCTTATCAATTCTCTCGTACAGTTTTACCCCTGCATTTTCCATTTTTTATTTTATTTCAGGGTGATGTATGAATAGAAGACATCTTCCAGACAACTTTGTTGACGACCCCGAAGCCTTATTCAGAAGAACAAGAGCCAAGCTCAAATCGTCAACACTTCAGCGCAAAACTTCATCCAAATCAGAAGACCGCCGAAGTTTCGTCCGGAACTTGTCAGCTGAATTCGAAGCTATGGCGAACAAGTCGATCCGCGAGTTCTCAGCTCCCACTACGGACAACATCCGCACTGGACCTGCTGTGGAGATCGACCGCAACTTCGAGCTCAAGCCTGGGCTCATCAACATGGTGCAAGCTAACCAGTTCTGTGGGAAGCCACACGAGGATGCTAGTGCTCATCTTCAACACTTCCTGGAGATCTGCAGCACTTTCACCATGGCTGATGTTCCTAGAGACGCCATACTACTTCGCCTTTTCCCATTCTCACTGTTGGGGAGAGCGAAGCAGTGGTTCTACGCTACAAAGGAGAAGAATACTACGTGGGCACTCTGCTCCACGAACTTTCTAGCCAAGTTCTTTCCCATGGGCAAGACAAATGCTCTCCGTGGGAAGATTACAAGCTTTCAGCAACAGCACGATGAATCCGTTCCAGAAGCATGGGAGCGCTTTCAAGACTACATCCTAGAATGTCCCCATCATGGAATGGAGAGCTGGTTGCTGATGCAGACATTCTATCATAGGCTCGTCAATAGTGCCCGTGAGACCATGGATGCTGCAGCTGGAGGAGCATTCCTATCACTCACCATACCACAAGCCACAGCTCTTGTGGAGAAGATGGCGTCCAACCAAGGTTGGAATGAAGAGAGAACTCAGACCCGCAAGAGAGGTGGAGGTATGCATCAGCTCAAGGAGGTAGACATGCTGTCTGCCAAGCTAGACCTACTCATGAAGAAGCTCGATGACCGAGCTGGAGAGAAGAAGGAAGTAATGCACGTCTACGACTCCCACATGACTTGTGAGGAGTGTGGAGGTGTTGGACATTCGGGCAATCACTGTCCCGAGTTGCTAGAGGACGTGAACTACATCAACAACAACAACAATAACTACTACAACCGTCCTCAGCAGAATCAAGGTTGGAATCAACAAAGGCCTAACTACTCAGGTAATTACCAAGGTAACAATTCTTTCAGTAATAATAATTATCTACCTTTAAGAGAGTTAGTGTCTAATCAAGGAAAGCTAATGGATAACATGTCTAAGAAATTGGCATCTAATGATAAAATTCTAGAAAATATAAATAATAGAATGGATAATTTTTCTACTGCCATCAAGAATCAAATTAGCTTTAATAAAATGATTGAATCTCAATTGAATCAAATAGCTGCTGCTGTTCCTGCTACTAACCCCGGTATACCATCACAACCGGATGCATTAGAATCTGCAAATCTTGTAGACATATTTGATGCAGGAGATTACTGGAGTAACCCCATCATTGAGGTAAGTACTGAACTTCTGCCAGTCAAGAGAGGCGACCCAGGACGCCCCGTCATCCCGATCTCCATCGGCATGCGAGACTTCCCAGAAGCACTCTGTGACTTCGGCTCAAGCGTCAACATCATGCCCAGGGTACTCTACGAAAAACTCTTTTCACAACCATTATTAGAAACAACCATGTGTTTGCAGCTTGCAGATAGGACACTAAGTTACCCAAGAGGAATCTTGAAGAACATCTGTGTCCGAGTTGGTTCCTCGTACGCTCCAGCAGACTTCGTAGTAATAGAGACCGGTTCTGACGAGAGGGCTCCCGTCATCCTAGGGAGGCCATTCCTGAACACCACGGGAGCTGTCATCTATGCTAGTGCTGCCAAGATCAGTTTCCACATAAAGGGGAGGAAGGAAATGTTTTCCTTCAAGAACAAGACCGTACAAATCCTAGAGCAACCCCAATATGAACCAAGGAGGACCAACAAGAGGAACAAGAGCAAAAAGCAAGTGTGGACCGAATCAGTCAAGATGGTCACTGTCGTGCACAAAGGTCAAGATCGCCAACTCAAGTCACCATTCTTGGACAAGAAGGACGACCCAGGTATGCCAAGCATTTATTGCTCCATTAATGGGTACAACTTCTACAAGACACTATGCGACACTGGGTCGGGCGTCAACATAATGGCCAAGGTCACCTATGAACTGCTGTTCGGAACCATGCCCTTGAAGCCGACATACATTCGTCTCCAGATGGCAGATCAGACATTCCGACAGGTTGAAGGTACAGTAACTGACGTCCCTGTCAAGATAGACGATCATTTTGTCCATACAGACTTTCAGGTTGTTGACATGGGAGAAGACGAGTATGATCCACCTATCATCCTTGGAAGACCGTTCCTCAGTACTGTCAAAGCAATCATCTACATTGGAACTGGAGAAGTCCACATGCACTTCCCCTCTGAGAAGGTACGCCTTTACTTTACTGACCCCAACTACGTATTTGAAGAATCTAAGCAGGTCAGGACAAGGAGAAGGAGGCGGAACCGCAACCAGGAGCAACCGGTCATCAAGGATGGATGGGCAGACTACGAAGGAGAAGTGGTAAGATCTGAGGACATACCACTCAATCAGCACTGTCTTGAAGAGACCGAAGCACCAAGACAAGTGTGGAAAGAAAAGACAGTTGAACACGAGGAGGAGGCGCTGCCGGAACCACCGACTACGCCATCCACTGACTCCCAAGACAACTGAGTACACATAGAGTCCCGTTCGGAGGACTTAAAAATGCCGGACGCCTTGCCAAGAGGTAACTTGGTAGTTATCCATTTCCCTTCTCAGATATTTACTTAATAGTTTGTTTAGTTAATCATATTCATGTTATCTTAGAAAAAAAATAAAAATGTTAAAAAAACTCTAGAAGCCCCATGTGAGTATACGAGTGGCATAAAACCCATAAGTACATTCACTGTGGTGGCATAAAAAAATAAATAAATATTTTCTTCTGTTTTATAAAATGAAAACATAAAAATAATCAAGGAGGCTCAACATGATAAAGGCTAGATATTTATGCTAACACTTAATCAGTTCCACAAGCTTTGTTGTCTATTTGAGCTTCACAGAATCCAAGAGGACTGGCAGACGGAGGACATTCTAATCGCTGTCAGGGTGCTGCCGACTTTCAAATACACCTCCGCTATCTGCTAGCTACATCAAGAGAAACTACGTCAAGATCCAGCTTGGGGGAGAGCACCCCCGTTATCTCGCTAAGTATTTCTATATCTATCTTTATATTTATACTTATACTATATTAAAATAAAACGATGAAAAACCAAATAAAGATTTTGTGCTTATATATATATATATATCTTTTGCTTAGTGTGTTTAATAAATAAATAAAGTGGCTATGCTAAAATGAATCTGGATAATAAAACTCTAGCATGGATATGATGAATAGTTGCTCTGCCTAATTTCAATTAGAAGTTCTCTCTCTAGTTTAGACATAACTGTTATTATTTAAAAGCTTACTCTAAACCTGAACTTGTGGGAAGAGAACTTGATCTAAAGTCTAAGTTGTTAACGGATATGATATGGGAAGGTTGAGCTGCTGTTTATCTATTCCTAGAGATGCTAGAATTCTGGAGAATTTTATCTTTGAAAATCTTTTAAATGCTACATGATGAGTTCCTTTATGATGAGAGTTTAAATTCCTACCACGGCCATACATACATGCTTGCTAGACTTTAAGCCATACATTTGCTTTTACTACTTATGAGCATTGAGTGTAGTCAAGCTGTGTAGACCCTTAGGAGCTTGTCATGTGGTTAAATCAAGATTCACTTGCACGTTCACTCATATATGCTGCTTCTACTCCGGAAGTACGCATCCACATACATCCATTCCCATCTCCAGATCCACACAAAATTATTCTACTCCTAACCCGGGAGAGAATAGTCAAAAACATTTTTCCTATTCCTGTTATTCCCTGTGAAATAAATGCTCAAGTTATTTTGGTTACTACCACTTGCTAAATTGTTCTAAGGAGATGAGTGCTCTATCCGAGGAAATAAAAAGGGGCAAGTGCCCGGAACCTCGAAAAGAAAAATATTACGAGGAAATAAAAAGGAGCAAGTGCTCGGAACCTCGATGAAAAAAAAAAGTGAAAAAGTGTGAGAAGAGAGGTAAAAATGGACAAGTGTCCGACAGTAGAATTAGGGGTACAAGATACCCACCTGAGAGGAAAGAAAAAAAATAATAAATAAAAATATAGAGCATCTCATCCTCCTCAAAGAGCACCAAAAGCAAGAAAGGTATGTATCCCCTCAAAAAGAGCAAAAGTAGAATTAGACACTCTCCACCATTATCACCATTATCACCATTATCACCATACACCATTCATTCACCACACATGCACATCTTGATTTGACTTATCGACTTGTTTCTCTGGATCCATGGTTTGACTATGCAATAAATGTCTTGTAAGTATGTATACCTTATCTCCCACCTATGAGCTCCAGATATCAAAAACCTTATTAGGATAGGTTGAGAGAGAAGGCAATGCCACTCTGCCTTATACCACAAATACTACATACTTTGCTTCGAGAGAAGGCAAACACCATTACTGCCTTGGTGAGGATCCAGAAATACCACAAATGAGAGACCTGAGAGAGTCATACAAGGAATCTCTGAGTTTTATTTGAAAATCTGCAAAAACTCCAGAGCTATAGCTGATCAAGAATAAGAGACATGGCGCTTGACTAGACTGTTCTATCTTTTAACCGCTCAAGACAAAGGTGACAGTTGCAAGCCCCATAGTGAAAGGTATAATGAGTAAGTTTTAAGTCTTGACAGTTTACTCTAATTCAGAGATAAGACTCTATTTGAAAGCATGTGTACCGTCAAAATTCAAAAGCATTCAGCAACTTCTGATCCATCACTGAGACTATCCTTGCTCAGGGACGAGCAAGAGGTAAGCTTGGGGGAGTTTGTTGACGGTCCTTAAGTATCAATTATATCTATCAAATAAATAGAGAAAAGGATCTAAATGAAACCAACACCCAGACTTAGGGTTTTATCTGACAGAATTCCACGAGTTTTGCTGTTTATCTATTTCTGCAGGGGGTTATCAGGAAATATGAAGGAAAGGCCCACATGTCGGGTTAATGACGGATAATTAACGTAACCCCCAATTTTCCTTAATGTGGAAGAGTCCAGAAGCCACGGGAACGAGCGGGAGGCCGAACGGGCCCGGGACCAGGGCGCCCGCCCTAGTCCCTTGGGCGCCCGCCCTGCCCCCTCAGCCAATCAGGCTCCGCCTCGAGGATTATGCTCCACCGACCTAAAGGATTAAGGAAAACCGTCCGTTCAATGTCGGTTTGATCCAACGGCCCAGATTCACCCGAAAAGACTATATAAGCAAGGCCCTGGACCCTGGAGCAGGCACCTCTGTCTCATTATTCAGTTCCTAATTCAGTCATCAGGAGGAGAGAGTCTCTGATCAAGCCCTAGAGCCACCACATCAACTAGATCTCTAGTTTTAGCATAGCTACATAGGATTAGAACTAGAAGGAGTCAATCTTCGATTGGTTCCCGGATCTGTCAAGAGGATTCTTGGTAATTTCTCTCCTGTTCTTCAATTGTTCATCATTGTTCTTCAATATTATGAATACTACTTTGTTCTATTTCAATATATTGAATATGACTTTGCTCTACTTGATTATATTAGCAATTATATTGTTCTTAGTTTATCGTAGTTATATGCTTGGCATAGTTAGATTGGAATTATATACATGCCTAGGATCGTATAGCGTTTATCCATGTGCGCAGTGGGTGAATGATAAATATTGTGTAGACGTGGTGTCTATACCGTCTTTATTTGCGATTGCACCCTATATGCCGGATCGGTGGGTAGTTCGCGATAGTGACAGCTTCGTTGATTCTTATATAGTCCCCCTCTCGTGTATAGGGCAGGCAGAGCAACATTATTACAGGGGAGTGATTGCTATGTTCTTCATCTTCCTTGCTAATATTCACTATGCATGGGTGTAGTCTTTTCTCGCTATGATTGCCAAGTATAATTGCACTAACTATGATAATGCTAGACTTTATAGTTAATAATACTTAGGGAATATCTTTGTAGTTCATCCTAATTCCATGCTAATGACTTGCTAGAATATCTGTTGAGGTGCTTATCATTATTATATGTGGCTAGTTATGCTGATCAGATTAATTATCCTTGTCACTATTCATATTTATCTATATTCTATGTGACATTTATCCCTGTATGATGAGATAGATAGATGCTCTATATTATACATGCAATGATAGATACTCAGTTCTATATTCTCATTCCACGATCAACTACGATGCTTAGAATCCCTTCCCAGTGGTAAAAATATAAATAACGATACCTGGAATACTTCCCGGTTAAAATGCTGCATCGGTATTAATCTGTGCGCTTGCAGATTCCCTTTATTTATTTATCTTGATGAGCAATTGCATATTTCAATACCGCGTCTCTCATGTCATGCTGGGGATGACAACTTGGCTTAAGTGGCATGAGGGATAGGTTTGGCATTTTTGGCGCCGTTATCAGAATTAGAGAATTAAGTCTACTTTTGGTAATGACGTTAAGAATGCCCAACAACGCCGAGGTGACTCGTCTGCAGGAGAGGATTCAGCAGCTCACTCTAGAGCGCGACGACGCCCGCACTACTGCCGCAGCCCAGTCTACCGCCAGGACAGTCGCCGAGCAGATGTACCTGACCGCATCTCTGCAGAGAGATGAGGCCTGTGCCGCACTTGACCACCTCAGAGAGGGAGCCCATCTTCTGGTTCAGCAGATCAACGCACAGCAGGTCTACATCGAGCAGCTCCATGAGGCCGTCCATGAGTTCCATCATGCAGCACAGGAGGCAGCAGCACCAGCAGCTCCCGCAGCAGAGGCCCCAGATCCCCAGGACGGAGAGGTCCTTGGTCCCGACGCCCCACCAGAGGAGGCTCATGCAGATGAGCCTATGATCGATGCTTGACATCGAGGACGCCGCATCCGCCGCTGGAGATCCCTGAGCGCTAGTTTGTTAGGGATCGTTTTCTTTTGTATAGCTTGAGCTTGCTCGCTAAGTGATGTAATGATCCAAACATGTGATGGTTTTATGTTTAACTTATGATGGCATGTAATGGCTTTTGGACAAAGTCCGGACTTCGATCCGGCACCTCTTTTATGGAAATCCGTCGTTTGCATGTCTAATTCCAAGCGATTATTCTGTGATGTTGTATGGAAATGAGTAATTATACTTGGACGTGTGCTAAATTTCCGAATTTATGTACAGCACAGTATTTATTCATGATCGGTGTAACATCACCTAATGATTGCTTATTAATGGGATATGCAGATGCCGGCACACACCCGCAGCCAGCGTGGACAGGGAGCAGGACAGGAGGAGAACTTGCCACCTCCCCCGCCGCCGCCAATGACGCCTGAAGCATTCTTTGGACAGTTCCTAGGTAGCCAGAGGAACATGGAAGAAATGCAGAGGCACATGGAGGCCACCCTCCGCAACATCGCCAACAACACCGCGCAACAGCATCAGCAGCGCCAAGGCCCGGAGCCCAACCAGTATAGCTCCTACCGTGACTTCTTGGACACTCGTCCTCCAGTGTTCAAGGAAGCCACCGAGCCGCTCGAAGCCGATGAATGGCTCAACTCTATCACACAGAAGTTCCGTCTGCTTCGTCTGACGGAAGAGCTTAAAGCGGAGTATGCCGCTCACATGTTGGAAGGGCCCGCAGGTTTGTGGTGGACCCAGTACCGTGCATCTCTGCCAGCTAATGCACGTGTTACTTGGGATCAATTCTCTACTGCTATGCGCAACCACTACATCCCTAGTGGTCTGATGGAAATGAAGATTGCCGAGTTCATGAGGTTGTCCCAGGGGACCAGGTCCGTATCAGAGTACCTCCACAGCTTCAACAATCTGGCTCGCTATGCCCCAGATTTTGTAAATACTGAGGCCAAGAAGATTGCCAGTTTCAAGCGTGGCATGAATGCCACAATGCTATCCAAAATGGGTAACAGTCACCGCACCACTTTTAGTGACTTCGTCAGTGACTGTCTCAACCAAGAGGCCAATGACAGCCGGCTAGCAATAGAGACACGCCGTCGTGCGAACGAAGGAGGTTCGTCCCAGCAGAGGACCACTTTCGGAGCACGCGCCCCGTACCGCCCGCCTGTCACTGGAGCAAGGTACCGTCCCCCACAGAGAAAGATCACCACCAACCGTCCCCGTCCTAGTTTCCAGAAGCCCTACACCGCCCCCATGATGCAAAACAAGAGCAAAGCAGGAAATGCAGCAGGTCCCAGGACTCCGTACGTAATTGGCCCATGCTACAACTGTGGTCAAACCGGACACCTGTCACGTCAGTGCCCTCGACCGAAGAAGCAGTACACTCAGCCCCAGCCTCGTACCGGTCATGTGCACCACACCACTGTGGAAGAAGTGCCAGAAGGAGAGCCTGTCACCGCTGGTACGTTTCTTGTTAATCAATGCCCCGCAGTTGTGTTGTTTGATTCTGGAGCATCACATTCTTTCATAAGTGAGAATTTTGTTTTAAGAAATAATCTTGAGTTGATAGAGTTAGACCGAGGATATCAGATAAGTTCCGCCGGAGCCGTTCTCTCCGCGCGAAAAATGGCTAAAGGAGTAGAAATGACCTTTGGGGATAAAAAGGCCATAGTGGACCCCATAGTCATTCCTGGTCTAGGTCTGGATGTAATCTTGGGTATGGGTTGGATGAAACTATGGAAGGTTAATCTAGACACCGCAGAGAGAATAGTGTCCATGGTTAGTCCCAGGAATGGATCTTCTTTCAAGTTCAAGTTACCTCGAAACCCCCATGAGATCGGAGTATTGTTCAATGTCACGGCAAAACAGATAGCTGAGATTCCAGTAGTATGTGAGTTTCCAGATGTTTTTCCTGATGAATTGCCTGGACTACCGCCAGATAGGGATGTGGAGTTTGCTATCGAGTTAATCCCTGGAACGGCACCCATATCGCGAAGACCGTATAGAATGCACGCTAAAGAGTTAGCAGAGCTTAAGATTCAATTACAAGAGCTTTTGGATAAAGGTTTGATACGCCCTAGTTCGTCGCCTTGGGGATGTCCCGCGATCTTTGTGAAAAAGAAAGATAAGACTCTGAGGATGTGTGTGGATTATAGGCCGCTTAATACAGTAACTATAAAGAACAAGTACCCCTTACCCCGGATTGATGTCTTGTTTGATCAGTTGTCTAAAGCAAAAGTGTTCTCCAAAATCGACCTAAGGTCAGGTTACCATCAGATCAAGATCAGACGTGAGGACATACCGAAAACAGCTTTCTCTACTAGATATGGACTGTATGAGTACCTGGTTATGTCTTTTGGGTTGACTAATGCACCGGCACATTTCATGTACCTGATGAATTCCGTCTTCATGCCAGAGTTGGACAAGTTTGTCGTAGTGTTCATCGATGATATTTTGGTATACTCTGAGAATGAGAAGGATCATGCAGAGCATCTACAAGTTGTTCTGACCCGACTTAGAGAGCATAAGTTGTATGCTAAGTTCAGTAAGTGTGAGTTTTGGTTGAAGAAGGTACTTTTCCTTGGTCATATCCTTTCGGAGGAAGGAATCTCCGTAGACCCTTCTAAAGTACAGGAAGTTATGGATTGGCAAGCACCTACCACCGTACACGAGGTTCGCAGCTTCTTAGGTTTGGCAGGATATTACCGTCGGTTTATTCCGGATTTTTCAAGAATAGCCAAGCCTATGACCCGTTTGACACAGAAGAACAAGAAGTTTGAATGGACTCCAGAGTGTGAAACAGCTTTCCGCACTCTGCGAACGTTGTTGACTTCCGCACCAGTTTTGGCTCAGCCAAACTTGGAGGAACCTTTTGATGTGTTTTGTGACGCATCTAAGGTAGGACTCGGATGTGTACTCATGCAAAATGGAAGAGTTATCGCCTATGCTTCTCGTCAGTTGAGACCCCACGAAGAGAATTACCCCACTCATGATTTGGAATTAGCAGCCGTCGTGCATGCACTCAAGATTTGGAGACATTACCTTATGGGAAATCTATGTCATGTGTACACGGATCATAAAAGTCTGAAGTATATCTTCACCCAGCCGGAGTTGAACATGAGGCAGAGAAGATGGTTAGAATTAATAAAGGATTACAACCTGGAAGTGCATTACCACCCTGGAAAAGCGAATGTTGTAGCTGATGCCTTGAGTCGCAAGACTCATTGCAACTCTCTACAACCACTGTTGGAAGATGGATTTAATCTTATGCACCCTGTCATGTTAAACAATATCACTCTTCAGTGCACCTTAGAAAGTGACATCATCGAGAGACAGAGGTCCGATGCAGAAATCTGTCAGATAAAGAAGAGGTTAGAAACCAATAGTTCTTTGAACTTCAGGACTGATAATCAGGGAATCTTGTGGTATAACCAGAGGTTAGTCGTTCCTAAGGATGCAGAGCTGAAAGGAAGAATTCTGGGTGAAGCTCACAATTCAAAGTTGTCTATCCACCCAGGAAGTAGTAAGATGTATCAGGGTTTGAAAACCAGATATTGGTGGTCAAAGATGAAGAAAGAAGTTGCAGCCTATGTCGCCAGATGTGATACTTGTTGCAGAGTAAAGGCAATACATCTGAAACCCGCCGGACTATTACAACCGTTATCGATTCCAGAGTGGAAATGGGAAGAGATCAGTATGGACTTTATCACAGGTCTTCCCACTACTCAAAAAGGGAATGATTCGATTTGGGTTATTGTGGATCGGTTATCTAAAGTGGCTCACTTCATACCAGTCAAAACTACCCACCGACCGCATCAGTATGCAGACCTGTACATACAGAATATCTTGAGATTGCATGGGATTCCAAAAAGGATTGTCTCTGATAGAGGACCCCAGTTCATAGCACGTTTTTGGGAACAGTTGCACAAGGAATTGGGAACCAAGTTGGTAAGAAGTTCCGCCTACCACCCCCAAACCGCAGGGCAAACGGAGAGAGTAAATCAGATTCTAGAAGATATCCTGAGAGCTTGTGTCTTGTCTTCAGGAGAGTCATGGGAGAAATGGTTACCCCTTGCTGAGTTTTCATATAATAACAGTTATCAAGAAAGTATAAAAATGGCACCTTTTGAAGTTTTATATGGACGAAGATGCAGAACCCCAGTAAATTGGGTTGAGTCTGGAGATCGAGGATTCTATGGGTCCGATTATGTAAAAGATGCCGAGGAAATTGTGCGAACAGTACAGCAACATATCAAGGTAGCACAGTCTCGACAAAAGAGTTATGCTGACACCCGAAGGAGACCTTTGGAATTTCAAGTTGGAGACTATGTGTATCTCAAGGTTTCACCTATGAGAAAGGTCCAACGCTTTGGAATTAAAAAGAAGCTAGCACCTCGATATGTGGGACCTTACCAGATCATCGCAAAGAAGGGAAAAGTGGCATATGAAGTACAGTTACCCCCAGTGATGAGTGCAGTTTTCCCAGTGTTCCACGTATCACAGCTGAAGAAGTGCCTTCGAGTTCCCGAACAAGAGGAAGTTCTAGTCCCGGATGTCACGATCAGATCAGATCTGGAGTACTACGAACAACCTAAGGAGATTTTGGATACCAAGACTCGAGAGACTCGTAACCGAACAGTGAAGACTTACAAGATTCTCTGGAGTAATCACGGACCCAACGATGCTACATGGGAAACCGAGGAGTACCTAAGCGTAAACTACCCCGCTTTTTATAAAGATTGGTACGTAACTTAAATCTCGGGACGAGATTTCTTTAAGGGGGGAAGGGCTGTGACACCCTGGTGTCAAGCACTGCATTAGGCACTGCAATTAGCCACTAAGAAAGCATAAGCAATGCATTGCATCATTTCATGTGTATAAGTATGCTTTTGATCTTTTGTTGTTTATTTGAAATTGGATTTCCATTTGACTTGATGCTTTGATTTTGGCTTTATTCTTGAGGAGGATTTAAAAATGGTTTTCAGAAAAAATGTTCTATATGAAAGTTGTAGAGAAAAATATTTTGAGCAACTTTTATATTTGGGTCAAAGCCTGGTTTGGAGTTTTTCAAACTGTTTTTGAGAAGTCAAACTTTGGAAATTTCTGGAAAAAGAAAAAGAATAATTTTCTTTCCCGGCGCCAACCTTTTCGGCCCATCCGGCCTTCCGGCCCACTTCGCCGCCTCGGCCCAGCGCTCGCCGCCTCGCCCGCGCGCGCGCCCGCCCGCGCACCGCGCGCCGGCCACCCGACACGGCCGCGCCGTACGCCGGCCGGCTTGCCGCGTGGCGCCCCTTCTCTGCGCCAAATCCACGCTGACCACTCCCCCTCCGATCTTCTCCCACCGGAGCACGCCAGCGATCTTCGCCGGCCACTCCCGCGCATCCTCGTCTGCCGAGCCGCCTGCCGCCGCCTCGCTGACCGAGCCGCCGTGGCCCCCGCCACGACCGGCCGCCCTCCGCTCCGCCGGGCAAAAGCCCGAGCGCCTCTCCCACTCCCTCACTCACTCGCACACTCACTCTCGCTCTCGCTCCCCACTCTCACCCGCGCACGAAGCGAACTGAGCACTCTCCGCTCGCTGCAACCACCGCCGCAAGGCCCCTTCCCAAATTCCAGTCACCACCTCCATCACCGGCCGATTAACCCCGGCCACTGCCCCGCCTTCGTCTCGGACACACGGTGCGCACCCCCGCGCCATCCGCCGAGCTCCACCGACGCCGGAGTCCGAAGAGCCCCGCCGCGGAAGCTTTCAGCGCCGCTCGGAGCCCGGAGCCGTTCGTCCCCGACCCGAGCTCCACCGCCTCCCTTCTTCCCCCTCCAGCTTCGCCAAGCCAAGGCAAGGTGAGAACACCAACTAGCCCTAACGCTACCGTTCCCTATCTCTCTGTTCACCACGGCCGAGCGCCATTGCCGCCATCGCGGACCTCACACGTGGCCAGCACGCACCAGCGCACCTCCGGCCAAACCATCACCCCTAGGACTCCCCTCTAGGTTCACTGAGTCTCACACGCCCGCCAGTTTAGCCGGCGACCGCCGGAAACGGCGTAGCCGCGCGATGCCGTCGCCGCCGTGCGCTGCCGCTCGCCGCCGGCACGCTACGGCCGTGCGCTGGCCAATCACCAGTACCGCCGGATGCGCCTCGTCGAGACGAGTCCGCAGGGCCCAGCCTCCCCGCCGGCGACCTCACCGACGGCGAGAAAATCGCCGGACCAATCCCTCTCCTGTTTCCGTCTCGTCCGAGCCCCCGAAGTCAGGCCTCGGACGGGCACGCCGGTGTTCCGTCTCGTCCGAGCCCCCGAGCCAGGCCTCGGACGGGCGCGCCTGTTTTCCGATTCGCCACGAGCCCGCGAGCCAGGCCTCGGACGGAGCGTTGCGTGTTCCGTCTCGCCCGAGCCCAGCGAGCCAGGCCTCGGACGAGCCGTGGCGTGTTCCGTCTCGCCCGAGCCCGCGAGCCAGGCCTCGGACGAGCGTGCGTTTTCCGTTCGCCCGAGCCGAGCCCTCGGCCGCGGTTTCGTCGAGCCAAGTCTCGGCCGATTCCGCTTTCCGCCGTGCGCCCGAGCCCGAATGGGTTCTGCTGACCCACGGGTCCCGCGCGTCAGCCCCTTACCGGTCCATGGACCGAGTTTCTCGCAAGCCAGCCGGGAGAATTAAATGTTTTTCTTTTCGGTTTAATTTCCAGAGATGCTTGTTATTTTTGTGTAGCCTGTTTTATAAATCCAAATGAAGTGCTTCCCAGTTTTATTAGCTTTCTTATAAATAGATCTATCATGGGAAAATATGAATGTATTTTTGATAGCAGTTTATTTTACTGTTTCATTTATTTCAGTTATATGCTTTTGTTTAGATAAATGATTATAAGTGTTTTTTGGTTGAGATAATTCCTGGAAAATTTGTGTAAGTTGATATACTGTTTGGCACCTGTGAAAAATATATGATGCACTGTTTATGTAGAAAAAGTTACTGTTATAGCTAAAAGTCTCTTTTTGCTGATTCCTTAGAATAAGTGTTTAAGGGTGTTTTATATGCTGAAATAAAATATGGGAAATTTGTACAGTCTCTGTATGCCTTGTAGAATCCAAGAAAAGTATGAACTTGATCTGTTTTATGGAAAAATTTTGTAGTTGCTCTACAACTGTGCTTTTCTGTATAGATCTTTAGAAATTCATGTAAGAATATATATGATGGTTCTGGTCATGGAACTTCTGGATAAATGTGAAATGTAAAGTAGAATCTGGGAAAAATAGGAAATAGAGCTATGCACTCTTTTACAGTAGGGTTGTAGTTCAAAGTACCTTTTAGGCAGTTGCTTGTCCTTTTTGTATCTGCAGCTCTGTATTTTATCTTTGGCCGAAACTTGTTCAGGTAGAGTCCAGCAAGTGTGGTTTACCTTCTGGAATTTTTGTGGATTTTCTGAGCCAGAAAATACACTTGCAGTTTCAAATCTGAGTTTCCTTTGATGTATTTAAATAAGAAAGAGTTGAATACTCAGATTTTGTTTTATGAAATAAATGAGATATTGCCCCAATGTTAAAAGTGGTTCAACAAGTTGGCTTTGTTGGTTTGCAAGAGTTATTCTTTCATGCCACTTCATCTTGCACCGCATTTATTGAATTATAAATTCATCGCACGCAATAGGATCGACCCCGCCGGAGCTTCACCAAGAGCAGGAGCTAAACGCCGAGCCGGAGATCCAGGAGCTGCAGCAGCCAGAGGAAGTCGACCCCGTCCACGACACTAACCTGCCCGAGTGCCCCTCCCACGAGGCCTCGGTTTTCACTCAAGGCAAGCCCCGGAGCATTCTAAGTCTCCCAGTTTTTGCAATTAATTTACTTGAGTCCTTTTATATTGTGATGCATTAGGTATAGGAGTTGATTGAATCCTATTTGTTGCATTACCATTCCTTGATTATTGATTATTACCTGCCTTGTTATCCTGCTACTGCTTATAATGTAGAATTGCTTAGCCTGCTTAATAAAGGTAGTAGTTAAGGATGTTTCCGTAATACCCCGATGGGTATTTACCGGATCACGGTTGGCTATATTTGCTATCGTGGAAAAGAACCTGAGTTGTAGTGAAATACGGTCAATGGGATGGCAGGGCACAAGTTTGGAAACTTGGGCAGTTCATCCGTTGGATCGTATAGGTTTGTATCGATGTTGGCCCTCGTTCATTTTTGAACGCGCCCTTTTACTTAGGGATATGTCGGTGCCGTAATCATCGACCCCAAGCCGGTTAGAAGCTGTTCGGGCCGGTCTCAACCCGTGTCGTGCCCTCTAGTACGGAAGTTGCGATCTGCCGCGTGAGGCCATCGCCAGACTCTGATTGGGCGGTCCGTGCTTGAGCCGCGACGATTACCACCACGAACAAGCATCGAGCGGTTGCCCAATGCATGGACCCGACGGGGAAAGTGTGGGCTGGTATCAAAGGTCTTTCACCAGCTGGTTTGGAATTCGATTCGAGACGCCGTCTCCCCCGGTTAGTGGGAAACTATGGCGAGCTTCACCACGATACAACTCCATGTGATGTTTAAAGGTTCAACTAAAATGTGGATAAGTCAACTGGATATGGTTATATTATTGTTTGTTAGATTCAAGTGAGTGCTCTAGTACAGGTAATAACCTAGAACTAAGGAATAGGCTTAAAAGTAACAGCTCATCATAATCATTAATTATCCCTCCTCTGGATTTGAGCCTTTCGCAACTAAAAGATCCCAGCTCCACCTCAAAGCCTTGCATACCCTTGGAGTCTTTTATTTTCAGTTAGGGGACGGGTCTAGCTGAGTACATTCCCGTACTCAGGGTTTATCCCGTTTGTTGCAGATGGCCAGGTCTACTTTGGCTATTGTAAGCACTGCCTCTACCCAGTGGAAGGTGATGAGGAGTAGGCCCAGGGCAGGGTCGTCCAGAAGCTTTCCTCCTTCTTTTGCCGGACTGAGACTACTGGTGGCACACTATCTTAAAAAGGAGGAATGACTTGTGTTGAGTTGGTTTATCAAACAAGTTTTATTTGGACCACGTGTGTTGTGGTCGTGTTTTAAACTTATTCAAGCTTCCGCACTTTTAAACTCAATATTGTAATAACTCCGTTTAAATTCCGCACTCTGATGTTTTAAATTCAATTTCGTTCCGCTGTAATGTATCTTTACGAATGTAACCTTGAACGATGCGATCCTGTATGTTCTGGTGTAAGAAATCCTTCGAGATTTTCGGACTACCGGGGTTATATGGGTTCAAGTGTGGGTCGAAGTCAGACGGATTTGACTAAGATAATACTTGAGCTCTTATAATCAGGACGGTTCCGCCACAAATGGGAGCTCCAAAATTCCTTTTGGAAACTCGTAGCAACTGTCCCAAAATCAATTCCAAAATCAAACCTTAGAGCTTGCTAGTATCCACGACCCAGATGTAGGGTGGATGCTTCTACGAAGCAAGCGGGACACTACACAATCAGAAACCCAACGCAAAAGACGGAAATCAAATCCGACAACGAACGGACAAGCTGCGAATGGACAACGCAAAACTGAACTGACCGGACTCTGGCCTGCGTCCGGTCAAGGATCACCGGACGCGTCCGGTCAGGCGAAGTCCAATTTCGGACCTCTCTGAGTTGGACCGGACGCACTGTCTTCTAGCGTCCGGTCGTTTCTCGAGCGTCCGGTCACAAGAAGACGTAAGCAGTGAACAGTAAGAGCGGGGAGTCCGGTCAGTGAGTGATCCAAGCGCCCGGTCAATCACGTGAAAAATTTCGCGCTCTGTTCAACGACCGGACTCTCAGGGAGCGTCCGATCGATGAAAGTTCAGCGTCCGGTCACCCCGCAAAACGGCTGTTCGTTCACCGATTCGACTCGATCTCACCCAAAACCAATCCTCTAGGGATCAAACTTGGTGAGAGGAGTCACAAGGAGGAAAGTGAGCTATCTCTAAGAGATCATTGCTCGAACCTATCTTCAAATCGGTGAATCGAAGAAATTCGGGGGAAAGGAGAAAAACTTGACCCGAAGCCAAAATCGATCGATCTCCTAGACCGTGAAGTTAGAGGTGAATTCCTTCGGTGGAAAGAAGTGCCTCACGATCTAGAACAACTTGGTTCAAATGGATTTGCAAACAACGAACCGAGCAAAGAGATCGAGCAACGGGAAAAACGTGGAGAAAAAAGATTCCGCGAAGAACACGAACAAAACGCGAATCACAACCACGAATTTGCAACCGTGTGGCTACCACACGCTACAACAGTGAGGTTACGGCCTCACTTCCACAAAATCTCATGAACACAGAGGTATTGTTCTCTTCTCTGTGGATCTCAGCTAGCTACAGCAGGGATGTGGGAGAGCAGGAAACCCTAGAAGCAAAGAGCAAATGACAGGGATGACTAACTGAGATGACTGGGGAGGTGGGTGTCTCCCCCTATTTATCCTAATTCTAACCAATTCCTAATTCCCACTCTACCCCTAACTACTTACAGAGCAAACCAGCTAAACCCTAAGGTTATTCTGGACCAACTCGGTGGTAGGTGTATCCGACGGCCATGCCCGCACAACTCGTAGCGTTGCCTCGACGCAACCCCCGATTGCCGCCACGTGCCGCCCTCGCTCTGCACCCCCGGTTTTGTGGCCCAACACGGGAAACCAGCCTTTTCCAGCCAACCCCCGGTTTGAGGCCCAAACCGGGAAACCAGCCCACCAAGCATCTGAGTTTTGAGGCCAAACTCAGCAAACCCTCAGCACCCAGGTTTTGAGGCCCAAACCTGGAAACCGTCCTCAGCCCGAGTTTTGTGGCCAAACTCGGAAACCATCCGCACCCAGGTTTTGAGGCCCAAACCTGGAAACCGTCCACCCGATGGTTTTTCCCTGGCTCTACCACCAAACTGACGTCGTAGATGGGATGCACCTCCCGTGCACCCCTGTTGGGCATTCTTAACGTCATTACCAAAAGTAGACTTAATTCTCTAATTCTGATAACGGCGACCAAAAATGCCAAACCTATCCCTCATGCCACTTAAAGCCAAGTTGTCATCCCCAGCATGACATGAGAGACGCGGTATTGAAATATGCAATTGCTCATCAAGATAAATAAATAAAGGGAATCTGCAAGCGCACAGATTAATACCGATGCAGCATTTTAACCGGGAAGTATTCCAGGTATCGTTATTTATATTTTTACCACTGGGAAGGGATTCTAAGCATCGTAGTTGATCGTGGAATGAGAATATAGAACTGAGTATCTATCATTGCATGTATATATAGGCATCTATCTATCTCATCATACAGGGATAAATGTCACATAGAATATAGATAAATATGAATAGTGGACAAGGATAATTAATCTGATCAGAGCAAACTAGCCCCATATAATAATGATAAGCACCTCAACAGATATTCTAGCAAGTCATTAGCATGGAATTAGGATGAACTACAAAGATATTCCCTAAGTAATTATTAACTATAAAGTCTAGCATTATCATAGTTAGTGCAATTATACTTGGCAATCATAGCGAGAAAAGACTACACCCATGCATAGTGAATATTAGCAAGGAAGATGAAGAACATAGCAATCACTCCCCTGTAATAATGTTGCTCTGCCTGCCCTATACACGAGAGGGGGACTATATAAGAATCAACGAGCTGTCACTATCGCGAAAACTACCCACCGATCCGGCATATGGTGCAATCGCAGATAAAGACGGTATAGACACCACGTCTACACAATATTTATCATTCACCCACTGCGCACATGGATAAACGCTATACGATCCTAGGCATGTATATAATTCCAATCTAACTATGCCAAGCATATAACTATGATAAACTAAGAACAATATAATTGCTAATATAATCAAGTAGAGCAAAGTCATATTCAATATATTGAAATAGAACAAAAGTAGTATTCATACTATGAAGAACAATGATGAACAATTGAAGAACGGGAGAGAAATTACCAAGAATCCTCTTGACAGATCCGGGAACCAATCGAAGATTGACTCCTTCTAGTTCTAATCCTATGTAGCTATGCTAAACTAGAGATCTAGTTGATGTGGTGGCTCTAGGGCTTGATCAGAGACTCTCCTCTGATGAAGACTGAATTAGGAACTGAATAATGAGAAGAGGTGCCTGCTCCAGGGTCCAGGGCCTTGCTTATATAGTCTTTTCGGGTGAATCTGGGCCGTTGGATCAAACCGACATTGAACGGACGGTTTTCCTTAACCTTTAGGCGGTGGAGCATGGAGAATAATCTCGAGGCGGAGCCTGATTGGCTGAGGGGGCAGGGCGGGGCGCCCAAGGGACTAGGGCGGGCGCCCTGTCCCGGGCCCGTTCGGCCTCCCGCTCGTTCCCATGGCTTCTGGACTCTTCCACATTAAGGAAAATGGGGGTTACGTTAATTATCCGTCATTAACCCGACATGTGGGCCTTTCCTTCATATTTCCTGATAACCCCCTCCTGCAGAAATAGATAAACAGCAAAACTCGTGGAATTCTGTCAGATAAAACCCTAAGTCTGGGTGTTGGTTTCATTTAGATCCTTTTCTCTATTTATTTGATAGATATAATTGATACTTAAGGACCGTCAACAAACTCCCCAAGCTTACCTCTTGCTCGTCCCTGAGCAAGGATAGTCTCAGTGATGGATCAGAAGTTGCTGAATGCTTTTGAATTTTGACGGTACACATGCTTTCAAATAGAGTCTTATCTCTGAATTAGAGTAAACTGTCAAGACTTAAAACTTACTCATTATACCTTTCACTATGGGGCTTGCAACTGTCACCTTTGTCTTGAGCGGTTAAAAGATAGAACAGTCTAGTCAAGCGCCATGTCTCTTATTCTTGATCAGCTATAGCTCTGGAGTTTTTGCAGATTTTCAAATAAAACTCAGAGATTCCTTGTATGACTCTCTCAGGTCTCTCATTTGTGGTATTTCTGGATCCTCACCAAGGCAGTAATGGTGTTTGCCTTCTCTCAAAGCAAAGTATGTAGTATTTGTGGTATAAGGCAGTGAGAGTGACATTGCCTTCTCTCTCAACCTATCCTAATAAGGTTTTTGATATCTGGAGCTCATAGGTGGGAGATAAGGTATACATACTTACAAGACATTTATTGCATAGTCAAACCATGGATCCAGAGAAACAAGTCAATAAGTCAAATCAAGATGTGCATGTGGGGTGAATGAATGGTGTAATGGTGATAATGGTGGAGAGTGTCTAATTCTACTTTTGCTCTTTTTGAGGGGATACATACCTTTCTTGCTTTTGGTGCTCTTGAGGAGGATGAGATGCTCTATATTTTTATTTATTATTTTTTTTTTTTCCTCTCAGGTGGGTATCTTGTACCCCTAATTCTACTGTCGGACACTTGTCCATTTTTACCTCTCTTCTCACACTTTTTCACTTTTTTTTTCATCGAGGTTCCGAGCACTTGCTCCTTTTTATTTCCTCGTAATATTTTTCTTTTCGAGGTTCCGGGCACTTGCCCCTTTTTATTTCCTCGGATAGAGCACTCATCTCCTTAGAACAATTTAGCAAGTGGTAGTAACCAAAATAACTTGAGCATTTATTTCACAGGGAATAACAGGAATAGGAAAAATGTTTTTGACTATTCTCTCCCGGGTTAGGAGTAGAATAATTTTGTGTGGATCTGGAGATGGGAATGGATGTATGTGGATGCGTACTTCCGGAGTAGAAGCAGCATATATGAGTGAACGTGCAAGTGAATCTTGATTTAACCACATGACAAGCTCCTAAGGGTCTACACAGCTTGACTACACTCAATGCTCATAAGTAGTAAAAAGTAAATGTATAGCTTAAAGTCTAGCAAGCATGTATGTATGGCCGTGGTAGGAATTTAAACTCTCATCATAAAGGAACTCATCATGTAGCATTTTAAAGATTTTCAAAGATAAAATTCTCCAGAATTCTAGCATCTCTAGGAATAGATAAACAGCAGCTCAACCTTCCATATCATATCCGTTAACAACTTAGACTTTAGATCAAGTTCTCTTCCCACAAGTTCAGGTTTAGAGTAAGCTTTTAAATAATAACAGTTATGTCTAAACTAGAGAGAGAACTTCTAATTGAAATTAGGCAGAGCAACTATTCATCATATCCATGCTAGAGTTTATTATCTAGATTCATTTTAGCATAGCCACTTTATTTATTTATTAAACACACTAAGCAAAAGATATAGATATATATATATATATAAGCACAAAATCTTTATTTGGTTTTATTTTAATATAGTATAAGTATAAATATAAAGATAGATATAGAAATACTTAGCGAGATAACGGGGGTGCTCTCCCCCAAGCTGGATCTTGACGTAGTTTCTCTTGATGTAGCTAGCAGATAGCGGAGGTGTATTTGAAAGTCGGCAGCACCCTGACAGCGATTAGAATGTCCTCCGTCTGCTAGTCCTCTTGGATTCTGTGAAGCTCAAATAGACAACAAAGCTTGTGGAACTGATTAAGTGTTAGCATAAATATCTAGCCTTTATCATGTTGAGCCTCCTTGATTATTTTTATGTTTTCATTTTATAAAGCAGAAGAAAATATTTATTTATTTTTTATGCCACCACAGTGAATGTACTTATGGGTTTTATGCCACTCGTATACTCACATGGGGCTTCTAGAGTTTTTTTTAACATTTTTATTTTCTTTCTAAGATAACATGAATATGATTAACTAAACAAACTATTAAGTAAATATCTGAGAAGGGAAATGGATAACTACCAAGTTACCTCTTGGCAAGGCGTCCGGCATTTTAAGTCCTCCGAACGGGACTCTATGTGTACTCAGTTGTCTTGGGAGTCAGTGGATGGCGTAGTCGGTGGTTCCGGCAGCGCCTCCTCCTCGTGTTCAACTGTCTTTTCTTTCCACACTTGTCTTGGTGCTTCGGTCTCTTCAAGACAGTGCTGATTGAGTGGTATGTCCTCAGATCTTACCACTTCTCCTTCGTAGTCTGCCCATCCATCCTTGATGACCGGTTGCTTCTGGTTGCGGTTCCGCCTCCTTCTCCTTGTCCTGACCTGCTTAGATTCTTCAAATACGTAGTTGGGGTCAGTAAAGTAAAGGCGTACCTTCTCAGAGGGGAAGTGCATGTGGACTTCTCCAGTTCCAATGTAGATGATTGCTTTGACAGTACTGAGGAACGGTCTTCCAAGGATGATAGGTGGATCATACTCGTCTCCCATGTCAACAACCTGAAAGTCTGTATGGACAAAATGATCGTCTATCTTGACAGGGACGTCAGTTACTGTACCTTCAACCTGTCGGAATGTCTGATCTGCCATCTGGAGACGAATGTATGTCGGCTTCAAGGGCATGGTTCCGAACAGCAGTTCATAGGTGACCTTGGCCATTATGTTGACGCCCGACCCAGTGTCGCATAGTGTCTTGTAGAAGTTGTACCCATTAATGGAGCAATAAATGCTTGGCATACCTGGGTCGTCCTTCTTGTCCAAGAATGGTGACTTGAGTTGGCGATCTTGACCTTTGTGCACGACAGTGACCATCTTGACTGATTCGGTCCACACTTGCTTTTGCTCTTGTTCCTCTTGTTGGTCCTCCTTGGTTCATATTGGGGTTGCTCTAGGATTTGTACGGTCTTGTTCTTGAAGGAAAACATTTCCTTCCTCCCCTTTATGTGGAAACTGATCTTGGCAGCACTAGCGTAGATGACAGCTCCCGTGGTGTTCAGGAATGGCCTCCCTAGGATGACGGGAGCCCTCTCGTCAGAACCGGTCTCTATTACTACGAAGTCTGCTGGAGCGTACGAGGAACCAACTCGGACACAGATGTTCTTCAAGATTCCTCTTGGGTAACTTAGTGTCCTATCTGCAAGCTGCAAACACATGGTTGTTTCTAATAATGGTTGTGAAAAGAGTTTTTCGTAGAGTACCCTGGGCATGATGTTGACGCTTGAGCCAAAGTCACAGAGTGCTTCTGGGAAGTCTCGCATGCCGATGGAGATCGGGATGACGGGGCGTCCTGGGTCGCCTCTCTTGACTGGCAGAAGTTCAGTACTTACCTCAATGATGGGGTTACTCCAGTAATCTCCTGCATCAAATATGTCTACAAGATTTGCAGATTCTAATGCATCCGGTTGTGATGGTATACCGGGGTTAGTAGCAGGAACAGCAGCAGCTATTTGATTCAATTGAGATTCAATCATTTTATTAAAGCTAATTTGATTCTTGATGGCAGTAGAAAAATTATCCATTCTATTATTTATATTTTCTAGAATTTTATCATTAGATGCCAATTTCTTAGACATGTTATCCATTAGCTTTCCTTGATTAGACACTAACTCTCTTAAAGGTGGATAATTATTATTACTGAAAGAATTGTTACCTTGGTAATTACCTGAGTAGTTAGGCCTTTGTTGATTCCAACCTTGATTCTGCTGAGGACGGTTGTAGTAGTTATTGTTGTTGTTGTTGATGTAGTTCACGTCCTCTAGCAACTCGGGACAGTGATTGCCCGAATGTCCAACACCTCCACACTCCTCACAAGTCATGTGGGAGTCGTAGACGTGCATTACTTCCTTCTTCTCTCCAGCTCGGTCATCGAGCTTCTTCATGAGTAGGTCTAGCTTGGCAGACAGCATGTCTACCTCCTTGAGCTGATGCATACCTCCACCTCTCTTGCGGGTCTGAGTTCTCTCTTCATTCCAACCTTGGTTGGACGCCATCTTCTCCACAAGAGCTGTGGCTTGTGGTATGGTGAGTGATAGGAATGCTCCTCCAGCTGCAGCATCCATGGTCTCACGGGCACTATTGACGAGCCCATGATAGAATGTCTGCATCAGCAACCAGCTCTCCATTCCATGATGGGGACATTCTAGGATGTAGTCTTGAAAGCGCTCCCATGCTTCTGGAACGGATTCATCGTGCTGTTGCTGAAAGCTTGTAATCTTCCCACGGAGAGCATTTGTCTTGCCCATGGGAAAGAACTTGGCTAGAAAGTTCGTGGAGCAGAGTGCCCACGTAGTATTCTTCTCCTTTGTAGCGTAGAACCACTGCTTCGCTCTCCCCAACAGTGAGAATGGGAAAAGGCGAAGTAGTATGGCGTCTCTAGGAACATCAGCCATGGTGAAAGTGCTGCAGATCTCCAGGAAGTGTTGAAGATGAGCACTAGCATCCTCGTGCGGCTTCCCACAGAACTGGTTAGCTTGCACCATGTTGATGAGCCCAGGCTTGAGCTCGAAGTTGCGGTCGATCTCCACAGCAGGTCCAGTGCGGATGTTGTCCGTAGTGGGAGCTGAGAACTCGCGGATCGACTTGTTCGCCATAGCTTCGAATTCAGCTGACAAGTTCCGGACGAAACTTCGGCGGTCTTCTGATTTGGATGAAGTTTTGCGCTGAAGTGTTGACGATTTGAGCTTGGCTCTTGTTCTTCTGAATAAGGCTTCGGGGTCGTCAACAAAGTTGTCTGGAAGATGTCTTCTATTCATACATCACCCTGAAATAAAATAAAAAATGGAAAATGCAGAGGGGTAAAACTGTACGAGAGAATTGATAAGCTCGAATATATTAGTGATGCGAATGATGTCTCAAAGTTCTTTATTCATTCCAACTTAGAAATCAACCTTCCCCGGCAACGGCGCCAAAAATGCTTGTTGGGCATTCTTAACGTCATTACCAAAAGTAGACTTAATTCTCTAATTCTGATAACGGCGCCAAAAATGCCAAACCTATCCCTCATGCCACTTAAGCCAAGTTGTCATCCCCAGCATGACATGAGAGACGCGGTATTGAAATATGCAATTGCTCATCAAGATAAATAAATAAAGGGAATCTGCAAGCGCACAGATTAATACCGATGCAGCATTTTAAACGGGAAGTATTCCAGGTATCGTTATTTATATTTTTACCACTGGGAAGGGATTCTAAGCATCGTAGTTGATCGTGGAATGAGAATATAGAACTGAGTATCTATCATTGCATGTATAATATAGAGCATCTATCTATCTCATCATACAGGGATAAATGTCACATAGAATATAGATAAATATGAATAGTGACAAGGATAATTAATCTGATCAGCATAACTAGCCACATATAATAATGATAAGCACCTCAACAGATATTCTAGCAAGTCATTAGCATGGAATTAGGATGAACTACAAAGATATTCCCTAAGTAATTATTAACTATAAAGTCTAGCATTATCATAGTTAGTGCAATTATACTTGGCAATCATAGCGAGAAAAGACTACACCCATGCATAGTGAATATTAGCAAGGAAGATGAAGAACATAGCAATCACTCCCCTGTAATAATGTTGCTCTGCCTGCCCTATACACGAGAGGGGGACTATATAAGAATCAACGAAGCTGTCACTATCGCGAACTACCCACCGATCCGGCATATAGGGTGCAATCGCAGATAAAGACGGTATAGACACCACGTCTACACAATATTTATCATTCACCCACTGCGCACATGGATAAACGCTATACGATCCTAGGCATGTATATAATTCCAATCTAACTATGCCAAGCATATAACTACGATAAACTAAGAACAATATAATTGCTAATATAATCAAGTAGAGCAAAGTCATATTCAATATATTGAAATAGAACAAAGTAGTATTCATAATATTGAAGAACAATGATGAACAATTGAAGAACAAGAGAGAAATTACCAAGAATCCTCTTGACAGATCCGGGAACCAATCGAAGATTGACTCCTTCTAGTTCTAATCCTATGTAGCTATGCTAAAACTAGAGATCTAGTTGATGTGGTGGCTCTAGGGCTTGATCAGAGACTCTCTCCTCCTGATGACTGAATTAGGAACTGAATAATGAGACAGAGGTGCCTGCTCCAGGGTCCAGGGCCTTGCTTATATAGTCTTTTCGGGTGAATCTGGGCCGTTGGATCAAACCGACATTGAACGGACGGTTTTCCTTAATCCTTTAGGTCGGTGGAGCATAATCCTCGAGGCGGAGCCTGATTGGCTGAGGGGCAGGGCGGGCGCCCAAGGGGACTAGGGCGGGCGCCCTGGTCCCGGGCCCGTTCGGCCTCCCGCTCGTTCCCGTGGCTTCTGGACTCTTCCACATTAAGGAAAATTGGGGGTTACGTTAATTATCCGTCATTAACCCGACATGTGGGCCTTTCCTTCATATTTCCTGATAACCCCCTGCAGAAATAGATAAACAGCAAAACTCGTGGAATTCTGTCAGATAAAACCCTAAGTCTGGGTGTTGGTTTCATTTAGATCCTTTTCTCTATTTATTTGATAGATATAATTGATACTTAAGGACCGTCAACAACCCCGTCCACCGACACGTGTCCCCAGGTCCATGACTCAGGGAAAACCACATGACCGCAAGTCTTCACTTGTGAGATGCACAGGTTGCCAGCACCACAGTGATCTCGGGCCTCTGGTCCCTAGTCAAGGCCTAACGTCCGCCATTCGCCACTTCTCGTCCATCGGCACGACAGTCTTACTGAACCTTCACCCAGCCTCGATAACTGTACAGTGCCTCGGGACACCTGCCAAACAACAAGCAAAGAAACATGGCTCATCCTAGGACAAATCACTCATCACTCAGAGGACCCGGCATAACCCATGTATCCGCAATCTCCCCCTTGAGGAGGCATTGTCAACTACCACACAAATCAATAGAAAGGAGAAGAAGAGAAGGAAAGAGAAAACTCGACCAAATTGACCCAAAAGCATAGCAAAGCCGAAGAAGGTCAAGTGGGAAAGAGCGAAAGAACTTGGTCCCCCAGACATGGGCAACGGCCACGCAACCAAGCAAATCAAAGCTAGCCCTCAAGAAGAGGTAGAACAGGCTCACACAACCGCTAGCAAAGACCAATTGAAAATATCAAAGCAAAATGGCTAGTCCCCAAGATAGAGGCACAGAGGGCTCAACACAACTAGAAGCAAGAAAAAGCTCGATCGATACCAAGCCTTATGGCCAACAGGAAGCAAGAGAAACTCCCCTCGAAAAGTGCAAACAACCAGGAAGGCTCCCCCTTAGCTGAAACAGAGGGTATGATTTGCAATTTCTCCCCCTTAGTTGAAAATGCACTTATCAAGAAATAAGGCTCCCCCTCAGAAAATGCACCAACAAAAAAAGGTGCCAACAAGAGAGGTTCTTCCCCTTCCAAAATGCAGATGAGTCAAAATGCAAGTTAGGAGCTTCAAGAGTATACTCAAAAGAGTGCAAAGATGCTCTACAGAGTTCTGATCCGAACTCAGAAAAATGCACAGAATTCTAGCAAAGGCTCAAACTGATCACTAAGTCTGAAATGAGAGCAAAAGAGCAGTTTTTGTAGCCGAAAAGGTATTCACCATCAAAATAGCATAGACATGTATAGACAGGAAGTTCAAACAAGTGCTAATCATGTATACAAGGTGAACTACCCCTAGCATAGTTCAAACATCATGCTGATACCAATTTAGGCATATACTTGTGATCAGATTTAATGAGATTGGTTTGCAGCGGTGAAATTACACAAGTTCAGAAAACAGCATGTGACTGCGAGAGGTTGAATGCTTGTTATTGCCTAACTTTTCAACTATGTGAAGCCTATGCATAAGCAATCAGAAGCTTAAAGCAATAGTTTCGGTCATACACTACACATCTCAAGTTTAACCCAAAAGTGCAATGGGAAACAGTCTCGAAACTGTGAGGTGTTAACAAGCAAACCTATCTCGATCTTTCCAATTTACTTAACTTGGTTCAGATTTAAACAGAATATGACATACCAAGCAAGTGAATGACTCAACACTAGAGACATAGCAACCTAGCATATATGAAAAGCACATGTGACTTCAACAAATCCTACACATGCTAGTTGCATATCTCAATGGTGAACATTTTCAAGTTTTAAGTTCATTATCAAATTCACCATTCAAAAATAGCTCAGCTCATAGTATGCACTAGTGATCAGAAAGAGCATAAGCTACAACATCTACATAAAGCATCGAAGCAAAAACTACACAGAGCATAGTTACAATCTTCAGATTATACATATGAAGCTCAGAATGTAAAAGCGTATGCTAAAATGTAAAAGATGCACGAAGAAATCAAAAGAAGCAAAAAAACATGCAATTGAAATAAAAGTCAGTGTATCATACAAAATCCAAAGTGTTTCCCCCATCTAAAAGGGGAAACACACACACCAAGCGCACCTCTCAACCGATTAAAGGTTGATTGGTCCAAAGGCTTGGTAAAAATATCAGCAAGCTGATGATGAGTATCGACATGGCGAAGGTCGATATCACCCTTCTCATAGTGGTCTCGCAGAAAATAAAAGTGAACATCAATGTGTTTGGTCTTCGAGTGAAGCACGGGGTTCTTAGCAATGCTAATCGCACTCGTCTGTCACAAAGCAAAGGAACACGAGAAAAG
The DNA here is from genome assembly GCA_009763385.1 of Coix lacryma-jobi var. lacryma-jobi. Classification (NCBI taxonomy): domain Eukaryota; kingdom Viridiplantae; phylum Streptophyta; class Magnoliopsida; order Poales; family Poaceae; genus Coix; species Coix lacryma-jobi. Next base: position 147,516,076 of record CM019823.1, on the reverse strand, counting down.
CTCAGACCAAAATCATGCAAAGTGGCCATCATCCAGAGTAACTGGGAACAGCAGCTAGCCGCAGCAACATACTCAGCCTCCGTGGTAGACTGGGCGACGCTAGACTGCTTGCGAGAAGACCACGAAACAAGAGAAGAACCAATAAACTGGCAAGTCCCAGAAGTGGACTTGCGATCAATACGGCAACCAGCAAAATCGGCATCGGAATAACCGCAAAGGGAAAGGGTGGAGGAAGCAGAATACCAAATCCCGAATTCTGGAGAGAAGGATAAGTACCTCATAATGCGCTTGACCGCCTGACGGTGAGAGGTGCGCGGCGACGCCTGAAAGCGCGCGCAGAGGCACACCGCGAACTGGATGTCCGGGCGTGTCCGCGTCAGGTATAGCAGCGACCCGATCATACTCCGGTACTCCTTCTGGTCCACGCTTCTCCCTCCTTGTCCGCATCCAGGGCCGTCGTGGTCGCCATGGGTGTTGGAAGAGGCTTGGCCTCACCCATGTCAAACTTCTTCAGGATTCTCTGGTGTACTTGCCCTGGTGCACAAACGTTCCTTCCCGGGTTTGCTTGATTTGCAACCCGAGGAAAAACGTCAACTCGCCCATCATGCTCATCTCGAACTCCCTGCTCATAATGTCTGCAAACTTGGCAATCAAAGCGTGAGAAGAACCACCGAAAATGATATCATCCACGTAAATTTGGACCAAGAGAGTATCACTGCCTTGCTGAGTGAGAGAAAGAGCGTTTTATCTACACATCCCATTTTAAAACCGTTAGCAAGCAAAAAGGTTTTCAACCTATCATACCAGGCTCTAGGGGCTTGTTTAAAACCATACAAAGCTTTGTGAAGTTTTAAAGACATGGTTTGGAAACTTGGGATTTTCGAAACCGGGGGGTTGTCTAACATACACCTCCTCTTCTATGTAGCCGTTTAAAAAGGCACTCTTGACATCCATTTGAAAAATTTGAAACCCTTGGATGCAGCAAAAGCCAAGAGTATCCTAATGGCCTCCAAACGTGCTACAGGAGCAAATGTCTCCTCATAGTCTATCCCCTCCTTCTGACTATATCCTTGGGCTACGAGTCTGGCCTTGTTTCTCATAACATGGCCATCTTCTCCCTGTTTTTTTTGAAAACCCATTTTGTCCCGATTGGATGACATTCAGAAGGTGGAGACACTAGAACCCAAACCCGATTTCTCTCAAAGTTTTCTAACTCCTCATGCATGGCATTGACCCAATCCGGATCCGTCAGAGCGTGTCCAACATCTCGGGGTTCAAAATCAGCAACAAATGCAGAATGAGCAAAGTGAGAGATTTGCCTTGACCGGGTGACGCGTTCGTCGATGCTGCCGATCATCTGCTGAGGCGGGTGCTGGCGCTGAATGTGTCATGGCGCCTCCCTTGCCGAAGTGGCCTCCCCCTCAACAGCAGCTGATGCCCCCGGGTACAAAAGGTACCGCTCGGGGTGGCGGATCCCACGGCCCCCAGGAAGACGATTGTTGGGCCGTGAGTCATGAGTCATCGTAGAGGCCGCTCTTTGCGGCACAGCAGGTGGAGGGTGGTGCAGGGTCATCTATCCCTTCAGCACCTCTTCTTCATCATCGAAAAGAGGTTCGCCAACCTCATGATCACCTGCACGCTCAAAACGAGAAGAAGGACAAACCATGGTCTCGTCGAAGGTGACATCGGATGTCTCCATGACTCGGTTAGTGTCAAGGTTAAGTACACGGTAAGCTCGAGTATGAGTGCCATAACCCAAAAACACACCATCAGAAGAATGAGACTCAAACTTGTCCAAGTTGCCCTTCTTGAGTATAAAACAATGGCAACCAAAAACTCGAAAATAACTCACCTTGGGGAGTTTTCCAAAACGCAACTCATAAGAGGTCTTTTTCAAGAAAGCTCGAAGAAAAATGCGATTGGAAATATAGCATGCATTGTTCATAGCTTCGGCCCAATATCGCCTAGGAGTCCTATGCTCATCGAGCATCGTCCTGGCCATCTCTACAAGGGCGATTCTTCCTCTCTACAACACCATTCTGAGGCGTGTGTAGGGGGAAGAAACTGATGCTCTAACCCAAAAGAGTCACAAAACTTCTCAAAATTCAAATTCTTGAATTCGGAACCATTATCACTCCTAATAGCTCGCATCGAGTTCAAAGGGAACTCATTCCGAAGACGCAAAATTAGATTGCGAGCAAAGGAGAAAGTCTCGGTCTTCTCAGCTAAAAAGAAGACCCACGAATATCTCGAAAAGTCATCAACAACAACAAGCACATACCACTTTCCCCCAACCGAGCTCACCCGAGCCGGACCAACAAGGTCCATGTGCAAAAGCTCTCCAGGGCGCTTGGTCATGACCTGAGTCACTGGATGGTGGGGAGCGGCTACCATCTTCCCATGTCTACAAGAATGGCAAACAAGATCCTTCTCCATGGATAACTTGGGCAATCCTCAGATTAGGCCAAGTGAACTAAGCCTTGCTAGCAAGTCGAAGCTCAAATGTCCAAGTCTCCTATGCCACTTCCAAAGATCAGAAGAGGAAGGTCCAGCCACAAGACAACGAGAAGTACCAAAAGACTTCGAGAAATTCGCACGAAAGACTTTTCCAAAGGGCGAAATCAAAACAACAAGATTGCCCTGAGGATCCAAAATACGACTGAGATTCGGTTTAAAACGAATCTCATAGTCGTCGTCAAAGAGTTGCGAAATAGAAAGAAGGTTAAAATGCAAGTTAGAAAAAAGAGCAACATCGCGCAACAAAAGTGCTCATTAACTCGCACAGACCCACGAGACAGCACCTTACCTTTGCTGTTGTCGCCGAAGGTGATATACTCCTTTCCGGTGACCGGACTAAGACTGGAGAACCACTTGGCGTTTCCGGTCATGTGCCTCGAACACCCGGAATCCACCAACCAAACGTTCTCCAATCGTTTTACCTACACAATAAAAAGACATAGGGTGAGCATACGAGCCAACACTGGGGTTAGTGAAGTAAGGGGAATACCAGTGTTGGGCCGGCTGCTCAAAAGAACGGTTAGCAGAAAAACCATTCCTGGCACGCCTACGAAGGAAGCGATCACCACCTTTAGAAGAACGTGGTCCGCTGGGGAAGGAGCGCTCACCGCGATACTCAAAACGCGGTGGGGGAAAATGCTCAACTGCAAAGCCACCGCCACGGGGTCCATTTCCTACAAATGCAGGCTCCCGCTGGGCACGCTCTCTACGAGGCCTACGCCTAGGGACTTGAGACTCAACACCTCTAGGCCTAGCGTCTCTCCTCGGAGCTCTCTGCTGCCTAGGCCTAGCAACTTGAGGTTCTGGACCTCTGGGCCTAGCAGCACGCCTCTGAACATTCGGCGTATGTACATCATGGAAAGGATGGTACATGTCCGGGTTGTTCATCTCCCTAGCACGGCGCGCCTCTCTCTTGCGCCTAAAGCAGAACTCGCTCAAGTGTCACAATGCTCACAATGGTACCTCACCGCTCTCAAAGGGGGTTGTTGGTACACATGGTTGTGGGTGTGGATCACCTTGCCCTTCTGTGGCAATAGCTCCTCGCGAATAGGTGGCATCGTATCAAGCTTGTTTTTCAGGTGGTTGGGTTTTGGGATGCCACACTTGGTTCTTGGGTGGAGCTCTCGGGGTTCCTCAAACACCCCATCCTTGGTGTTAGGCTTGAGAGGCTCTTTGGGTGGAAGCTTGGTTAGTTTGGGAGTAGTGGTGGAGTTGGGCTTCTCACTCGGATTCAGACCACTCGACTCTCCAATCTTCCCAAAAGCAGAAAGATCAACACCCTGAGCAAAGCCTACACCGGGACCTCCAACAGCTCGCCTTGAATTGGGAAATCATCATCCGAGTTGTGGCTCACCACAAGACACCCATGACAAGATGGTCTGAAGGTATGTGTTTTCCTCCTCGGTTTGCATCTTGTCATGCTTCACATTGGCAATCTCCATCTCCAAACCCTCGCACAAAGCGCACCTAGACACACAAGTGCTACCCGAGCTGGCCTCCTCAAGAGACACAATCTTGGCATTCTTCTCTGCCAACTCGGATTGCAAGACAGGACAAGTCTTGCGAGCACCCAACAGCATGGGCCTAGCCCGGAGCTCATCCACCTCTCCTACCAACGCAACATACTTACTTCTCAAAGTGAGAAGATCAGTCATGTGCGTGGTGCACGCCTCGCACTCCTCCTCATCGGTAACAACTACGGTGGACTTGACAGAATCAAGTTCCTTCACCGTATCCTCCCACTTCTGCCTAAACTCCTTGCGCTCTCTAGCGGCTCGCCTAAGCAACTTATCTTGACTAAGGAGGCGGCAGTAAGTTTCTCGACCTCAGCGGAAAGCTCATCGTGGGTCAGAGATACCTGGGAGGTGTCGTCGTCGTCATCGTCGTTCCGAGGGGAGTTCACCAGCTCGCCGTCGACCTCCTTGCCGAGGGCCATGGTGCAGAGGCCGTCGTCGTCGGTGAAGAAGCAGAGACCGTTCAGCTTGTCCTCGATCCTCTTCATCTTCTCGGACTCGTCGTCGCTTGAGCAAGCGGAGTCGTCATCTGAGCCGTCGACGTCGCTGAGCGTGGCGAAGAACGCACGCTACTCAGCCTGGGCCTTCTCCAAGTACTTCTTCTTGATGTACTCCTTGTCGAAGCCGCCCCTCCGCTTGTGCCTCGCGGGGACGTACTTCTCCTTGCGCTTGCCGGAGTCATACTTGTGCACATGATCGCCCTTCCCAGATGAATGCTTCTTCTTGGGGCAGTTGGCGATGAAGTGATCGGGGTCGCCGCACTCGTAGCATCCTGAGCGTCCTCCGCGGCGACGGTTCATGTGTTTGTTGTGAAACCGCGAGAACCGGTTGGCGAGCATTGCCAACTCGTCATCCCCCAAAGACTCCAGCTGGTCCTCTATGACAGAAAAGAGAGACGAAAGAACAAAACCTCCAGAGGGGTTAGCAGAAGAGCCAGAAACCAAAGCCATAGTCGGGCCAGAAGGATTCTCATAAGAAGCCCTCGCCATGGCGTCAATCTCACTGGACTTGAGCTTACTAAAGAGCTCGTCGCACGTGAGGGTCTCATAGTTAGGTGATTCGATGATCGCCTGAACTTTGGAATCCCACACCGACCGATCAAGGGTATGCAAAAGCTTCAGAGCCCTCTCATGATCATCGAAAGGAAACTGCTCCTTGTTAGCCCTCATCCTGTTGACAATCACCTGAAAGCGAGCGAATAAACTTTCTATGCTCTCGCCAGGCATATGTCGAAAGTTCTCATACTCTCGCTTGAACGACTTGTAGAGTCGGGTTTTGACTTGAGAGGTTCCCTCATGGAAACGCATGAGGGTGGCCCAAATCTCCCGAGCCGTAGCGAGGTGAGAAACACGATCAAACTCACTCATTCTCAAACATGAGAAAAGAGCATTATGGGCTCGGCTATTGGCATCGTGCTCATCGATCTGAAGCTGAGAGACACGAGCAGCCAAGACCACGTAATTGGCAGAGTTGCAAATATCCCAGATGGAAGCACCCAAACTCTGCAGATAGGCCGACATGCGTATCTTCCAATACGCATAGTTCGTCCCATCGAAAAATGGCGGTTTGCCCACGCCACGATCCATGTCGCCTTTTGTGGATCTGGAACCGGCTAAGATGGAAGATCCTTAACCCGCTCTGATACCAATTGAAGGACCGAGAATGCTACCAGAAAGCGACCAGAGGGGGGGTGAATGGGAGCTCCAAAATTCCTTTCAGAAACTCATAGCAACTGTCCCAAAATCAATCCCAAAATCAAACCTTAGAGCTTGCTAGTATCCACGACCCTAGATGTAGGGTGGATGCTTCTACGAAGCACAACGGGACACTACACAATTCTAGAAACCCAACGCAAAAGACGGAAATCAAATCCGACAACGAACGGACAAGCTGCGAATGAGACAGCGCAAAACTGAACTGACCGGACTCTGGCCTGCGTCCGGTCAAGGATCACCGGACGCGTCCGGTCAGGCGAAGTCCAATTTCGGACCTCTCTGAGTTGGACCGGACGCACTGTCTTCTAGCGTCCGGTCGTTTCTCGAGCATCCGGTCACAAGAAGACGTAAGCAGTGAACAGTAAGATCGGCGAGTCCGGTCAGTGAGTGATCCAAGCGTCCGGTCAATCACATGAAAAATTTCGCGCTCTGTTCAACGACCGGACTCTCAGGGAGCGTCCGATCGATGAAAGTTCAGCGTCCGGTCACCCCGCAAAACGGCTGTTCGTTCACCGATTCGAGTCGATCTCACCCAAAACAAATCCTCTAGGGATCAAACTTGGTGAGAGGAGTCACAAGGAGGATAGTGAGCTATCTCTAAGAGATCATTGCTCGAACCTATCTTCAAATCGGTGAATCGAAGAAATTCGGGGGGAAGAAAGGAGAAAACTTGACCCGAAGCCAAAATCGATCGATCTCCTAGACCGTGAAGTTAGAGGTGAATTCCTTCGGTGGAAAGAAGTGCCTCACGATCTAGATAACTTGGTTCAAACGGATTTGCAAACAACGAACCGAGCAAAGAGATCGAGCGACGGGAAAAACGTGGAGAAAAAAGATTCCGCGAAGAACACGAACAAAACGCGAATCACAACCACGAATTTGCAACCGTGTGGCTACCACACGCTACAACAGTGAGGTTACGGCCTCACTTCCTCAAAATCTCATGAACACAGAGGTATTGTTCTCTTCTCTGTGGATCTCAGCTAGCTACAGCAGGGATGTGGGAGAGCAGGAAACCCTAGAAGCAAAGAGCAAATGACAGGGATGACTAACTGAGATGACTAGGGAGGTGGGTGTCTCCCCCTATTTATCCTAATTCTAACCAATTCCTAATTCCCACTCTACCCCTAACTACTTACAGAGCGAACCAGCTAAACCCTAAGGTTATTCTGGACCAACTCGGTGGTAGGTGTATCCGACGGCCACGCCCGCACAACTCGTAGCGTTGCCTCGACGCAACCTCCCGATTGCCGCCACGTGCCGCCCTCGCTCTGCACCGGTTTTGTGGCCAAACCGGGAAACCAGCCTTTTCCAGCCAACCCCCGTTTTGAGGCCCAAACCGGGAAACCAGCCCACCAAGCATCTGAGTTTGAGGCCAAACTCAGCAAACCCTCAGCACCCAGGTTTTGAGGCCCAAACCTGGAAACCGTCCTCAGCCCCGAGTTTTGTGGCCAAACTCGGAAACCATCCGCACCCAGGTTTTGAGGCCCAAACCTGGAAACCGTCCACCCGATGGTTTTTCCCTGGCTTACCACCACCAAACCGACGTCGTAGATGGGATGCACCTCCCGTGCACCCCGTCCACCGACACGTGTCCCCAAGTCCACGACTCAGGCAACACATGACCGCAAGTCTTCACTTGTAGCTACCACAGGCTACCAGCCACAACAGCTGATCCTCGGGCCTCTGGTCCCTCAGTCCAAGCCTCACGTCCGCCCTTCGCCACTCTCGGTCCATCGGCACGGCACGTCTCTACTTGACCTTCACCACGCCTTCGATCACTGTATCCGTGCTCGACACCTGCACAACACAAGCCAAAGAACATGCGCATCATCCCAGTTGACAATCACTCATCACTCAGAGACCCGGCATACACCCATGTATCCGCATCATCAACCCAGTCTTGTCTTCTCGACCGGTCTATGATTCCTCCCATAAATCTGTTGGCCGGTAATGCAATAATGAGGCTGGGAATTCAAAATGCAAGGCAAGAGACCAACGTGAGGGGGACGACATGAAAACGGTTGCCTCGGATCACGGCGTGACGAACAGGTGTGCAGAGTGTCGGCCTTCCGACTGGAACCAATTATCCGGCGGCCAAGAGCAACTCACTCGGCCTCGCATGCATGACCTCCTTGTCTCTAACTCTGGTGCATGCATGCTAGCTCGTTCGATCCCTAGCCACAATATAAATAGGAGCCTAGGCCACTTGCTCATTCATCGCATCATAGTTGCATAGCACCCACCGATTGTGGAAAGATGGCAATGAAGAAGATGATGTCATTGATGCAGGTCGTGGTGGTGGCGATGCTTGCGTTGTTGGTGGGTGGTGCCTGGTGCGGTCCTCCTAAGGTTCCCCCGGGCAAGAACATCACAGCCAGCTACGGCAGCGACTGGTTGGAAGCGAAGGCGACGTGGTACGGCAAGCCGACAGGCGCCGGCCCCCCTGACAACGGCGGTGCGTGCGGGTACAAGGATGTGAACAAGGCCCCTTTCAATAGCATGGGTGCGTGCGGCAACGTCCCCATCTTCAAGGACGGCCTTGGCTGCGGCTCCTGCTTCGAGGTCAAGTGTGACAAGCCGGCCGAGTGCTCTGGCGAGCCCGTGGTGGTGTACATCACGGACATGAACTATGAGCCTATCGCCGCCTACCACTTCGACCTGGATGGCACCGCATTCGGCGCCATGGCCAAGGGCGAGGGGAGAAGCTACGCAAGGCGGGCATCATCGACATGCAGTTCCGACGGGTCAAGTGCAAGTATGGCGAAAAGGTCACCTTCCATGTTGAGAAGGGATGCAACCCTAACTATCTTGCGCTGTGGTCAAGTACGTCGACGTGTGTGATGGTGATGTTGTGGCGGTGGACATCAAGGAGAAGGGCTCTGACGCGTACGAGCCCCTCAAACACTCCTGGGGTGCCATCTGGAGGAAGGACAGCGCCAAGCCGCTCAAGTTCCCTGTCACCATCCAAATCACCACCGAGGGAGGCACCAAGACTGCCTATGAAGATGTCATTCCCGAAAATTGGAAGCCCGACACCGCCTACACCACCAAATAAACTCGCCGACCTACCGGTCTGGTCTGCATTGGGTTGGATCCCACTTCCCAAGCAACACACTATGCATGCATTGATCCATGCATAATATATCCATTTTCTACTCTTTCTGCTACGACGATAACAATGTCCTCCTTCTTCGATTGCATATATATAGCTAGAGCCATGCTCCTCTTTGTTATTATTAAAATAGAGATGAGAGAAGAGCGGAGAGACTGAGAGATTTGAGAGTCATATGTATAATAAAAAGGATCTGAGATCAACTCCAGCAGTCGCCCCTAAAAACAAGATCCCTACTTTTAATTTGAGTACTTCTCGTACTTTTGAGAGTCTTGGTTTTTAGGCTGCACTCCAACAGTACAACTCAAAATAGAGTACTCAAATTCATTTAAATTGTTAATGACATGTGGGACCCGATTGTCATAGACTAACTCGAGCAAAACATAATATGGATCCGATGGTGCGGGCCGTGACGGGGAAGTGGCCCAAAGTCGGCCATCATCGGTTGAGGGAAGTCCGCCGTTGTGGGAAGTCCCACGACCATCGCGGGAAGGAGAGGGAGTGCATCACAGGAGGAGAGAGAGCGCCTACAGGGATGAGGGCCGAGCTATTGGGCAAATAGGAATGAGGTCTCAGGGAATGATTTGAGAGCCCACCCAAATTTCAAGACACTAGTAGGGGCCCTTCATGAGCTCGTTTTTTTGACTGAACCCTCATATTTAGCTACGAAGGCTTAAGTAGGCGTCCTGCAAGAGTTGCTCTGAGGAGTGGCAAGACAAACATCAACACACTACCCCAGATGTTCACAACACTATCGGTTCAAAATCCCCTTTCACTGTTGGATTTTAAACTGAAAGTACCATACCAGCAGTAGTTCTTAAAACCGACAACGATGTAAGATCTAAAAAATAGCCTAAAAATGGGAAAAATAATTTTAAATTTGGCGAGCGACTTCATTGGAACACAAGCGTTTGCCAGTGCTGATGTCGGAACCCTTAACGTCTTGCTCCACATGTCCATCCCCTAACCACTCCACATACAACTTGTCTGTGTCCAAATTAGATTTTTGTCCTGCCATTTTATATCAATCTAATATTGAAATGAGTATTTAGGACCCAAAACGAAGACAAATGAAAATATATCAACTACAAAGTTTTAAAACTTTTTGAGATCTTACAACTTTCATTTTCGTAGTTTCTCCATCCGAGGTAGATCGTTTACAAAATTTGAATTTTAGATTTTAGAAATGCAAACGTAGGTTTTCCATGACAAAATGATTTCTAATCAAAGGTTGTCAACTATATAGTTTCATAACTTTTGAGATCTACATCTTTCATTTTTGTTGTTTGTCTATGTGAGATCATTTAAAAATTCAAATTTCAAATTTTGGTAAATTCAAATGAAATTTTTAATGACAACATAATTTCAAACAAAAAGTTTTGAACCATAAAGTTTCATACTTTTCGAGATCTACAACTTTTATTTTAGTTGTTTCTCTATACGAGGTCATTTACAAAATTTGAATTTTAAATTTTAAAAATTCAATCATAGTTTTCCTTGATAAGATGATTTCAAATCAAAAAGTTGTCAAATATAAAGTTTTATAACTTTCCAAGATCTATGACTTTTATTTTCGTCATTTCCTCATTTATTCATCTAACATAGTGATAGTAATATTGTTCATAAATGTTACATATCTCTCCTAAAGTTTATGAAACTATACGAGGGAGATGTAAAATTTGTGAACAATGTTACAACCACTTTATCGTATTAAGAAATGACTTATATGTTCATGAATTTTTTAGTTGAAATCATTTAGTGTTCCAAAATAGCGTTTGAAGTTCAAATATATAAAACACAGTCACATGAAAAGATAAATAAAAAATACTCTCTCCGTCCATAAAAACATGCAATTATAGGTTCCGTGCACAAAAAAAAATACTTCACGTTTGACCATGTTTCTAGTGAATAATATTAATATTTATTAATTCAAATAAATTTACTATAAAAGTATATTTCGTAATTAATCTAATGAGGTTTATTTGATACTATAAATATTAATATGTTTTTATCTATAATTATTTAAACTTAAGATATTAAAATGTGACACTTTGCTAGAATTCATGGGAGCGAATTCAGACTGGACCCCATAAGCCAAAGCGCAGAATGGCTCAACAACCCTGTTCTTACAGAGCAACAGAATTTCTTTGCGTCAGGATGGAGCGGCGGGGGGGGGGGGGGGGGGGGGGGTCGATCTGTGTGACAAGATTAGTATCTTCTTAACAATATGTCCAGGGTCGTCATACCCTCGTATATTGAGTTTTTTAATAATAATTTCAAGTTCAAAGTTTCATGATTACACGGTAGTATAGAAAAGATTTTGTAAGGAAGTATCGAAACATCACTACCCCAGATCTTCACATCACTCGTTCAAAATCCCCCTTCACTGCCAGATTTTGAATCGGCAGTACCATACCGGCAGTGATGTGGGGTTTACAATGATGTGAAATCCAAAAAATAGTCTAAAAATAGGAAAACCGACAGTGACGTGTAATCCAAAAAAAGGCTAAAAATAGGAAAATAAAATTTTAATTACGAGAGAGGCTTATCATGCATAACACAGATACTTTGCAACCGCCAGTGTTCAAATCCTTGACCTCTTGTTGTACATGTTGATCCCTTAACTACAACCTACAAATTGTGTGTCTGAGATTTTTCGTCCTAGCCATTTTATGTCAATTGATTTTGAAAAGAGTATTTAAGACCTTCAATGAATTGAGGTCAAATGAAAAACTTATGCGCTACAAAGTTTTATAACTTGTTGAGATCTACAACTTCCATTTCGGTAGTCTCTGCATATAGGATGTTTACAAAATTTGAATTTCAAATTTGAGAAATTCAAACGTAGTTTTTCATGACAAGATGACTTCAAATCAAAAAGTTACCAACTTTGAAGTTTCATAATTTTTTGACATCTACAACTTTCGTTTTGTTGTTTGTCTATCTGAGGTCATTTAAAAATTCAATTTTAAATTTTAGTAAATTCAAATGTAGTTTTTCTTGGCATGATAATTTCAAATCAAAACGTGTCAACTATAAAGTTTTATAACTTTTATAGATCTACAACTTTTATGTTGGTAGTTTCTCCATCCAAAGTCGTTTATGAATTTAAATTTCAAATTCTAGAAGTTCAAGCGTAGTTTTCCTTAACAAGATGATTTCAAATCAAAAAGTTGTCCGCTATAAACTTTCATATTTTTCGAGATCTATAACCTTCAAATCTAAAAGTTGTCATACCTCCGTAGATCTGAGTTCTTTTTTCTAAAAAGTGAGATTAACTACCTAGACTAAAAAGTGAAGAGGAAGACTCTATGAGGAACCCACATTAATCAATAATTGATTTTAAGGCACTATTTTCTAGGCGTAACTTTGACAAGAGCTCCACATAAATCAGAACCCTGCTACTTCTTCAGTTCATAATAACATTAATTTCACAAACATGAACATATGAATGCATCAACTCTCTCTTCCTGCCATCACCCCAGCAGTGATCAGTATATATCATCCATTGACCAAATTTACAAGGACAAAAAACAGAGCACATATATTGAATCAGGTGCATTGACACATAGTATACTGCACTTCAAGTAATAAATCATACTCCGTCTATCCCAAATTATAAGACGTTTGATTTTTTAACTCAAGTTGACCACTCATCTTATTCAAAAAATAATTAATAAATATAGATAAATTTAAGACATTCTTGAATAACTTTTATTAATAAACAAAGTCACGACAAAAGAAGTGGAACTTTACAAAAAAAATGAATAAGACGAGTGGATAAAGTTGGTGCCAAAAAATAGTAAAACATCTTATAATTTTGTATGGATTGAGTACTACTGCCAACAACAACGCAGATATCAGCAAACTCACCATTCAACCATCCTACCTTTTCACATGCTTACTTCTAGAGTTGTAAAATTAATGTTCTCATGCCAACCATTGAATTTGATCGACACTGACTCAAAGATAAGTTGTGGCTGGCCTGGAGGCCAGAGCGCGGGCCGCGAACCACCTCCGCGTAGTCGCACCTGTGCATGAAACTAGCGGCTGGGCCTGCAGTGCAGGCTACAACTTCTCCTCGGCTCAATGATGTTTTATCTATGTTTGCCTAGCTGTTCAAAAGTGTCAAGTATGAAAATTGTTTTATATTGAAACAGTTAATTGGAAATGACTGAGAAACTAATGGGTTATGATTCTCTCGTGATCAGTTATGCTCCTCTCTATCTCCTATAGGTGAGGTAATCTAGGCTGACTCTTCATTGGAAGGCAGCAACTAGAGCCGCTGACTGGCCCTTCAGGTGAGGTAATCCAGGTTGGTGTCTCTCTGGTATCCTGCTGCTTATTCTGCTTCAGCATTTACTTGATTGGTCTCTATGCAAGAATGACTACACATGATTTGCTTGAATGCTAGTGTCTTGGCTTGCTTCAAGGGAGGCAAGATGAGGATGAGCTCGGCGAGGGCGCCTGGGATGACGCATGGCTTCGGGTCAACAGAGTTGGCGTGGATCTGTGACAACCACGGCGTGGCGCGAGGTGGACGTCGTGGCATGGCTTCCTACTCCGTTTATGGACTGAGCGGCAGTGGCAGTTGGGAGTCTAGGGCATGCGAGATGCTGATGCCCTCCGGGAGGGGAGGCTGAAAGCCCTAGTTTGGTTTTGGCTAATTGATGAAACCTATTTAGTCTAATCCTATTGCTAAGCATGTGTGTAGCTTATAAGAACGGATTGAGACCAGCCAAGTGTGGGCTAGCAAGGTGGCAACCCGAGAGGATGGTGATGGCCATAAGCAACTCAAGTGATCCAAGTGCTCTACCATGGTGAATTGCGAGAAGAGAGAAGAGTGGAGCAAAGAGGCTCCGAAGGCAAAGGTATAACCTATAGGGCTCTTTGTTTTGGTGATCAAGACACTTAGTGAGTGTGATCACATTTAGGATATATAGCCATACTATTAAGAGGAGATAATTCATGGCTTATGCGGTGTTCAAGTGCCACTAGGTGTTCTCTAACATATTAATCCTATAGACCTAGTGAGTGACTAACTAAACCCTTGGAAAATGCTTTGTAAAATGCAAACACACGTACACAAGTGTTGAAACACTTTGGTGTTGGCGCATGGGAGCAAGGGTAGAAGTTAGAAAGCGAAAGGTGCTGAGTCATCAGCATCGGACGTGGGTCGAGCGTTCGATGGCTAACCCTATCTACAGACTGATGCTGAAGGACCAACGGACACTGGCAACGGACGCTGAGGAATCACTGTTGCAGAGTCCGATGGAGATGACGTGGTGTGTGCAATCTTCGCAGAGAGCATCGGACGCTGGCCTGCGTCCGATGCCAAACCATCAGTCATGTCCGATGTGTTTGGGAGCATTCTAGAACCTCTCTGCATGGTCATCGAACGCAGGGCTTAAGCGTCCGATGTGAGGGTGTCGGCGCGTCCTATGTGGCAATGAAAAAGAGCTGAGAATAGCAGTGGCATCAGAGCGTCCGATGCCTGGCATTGGCGTGTCCGATGTCACTTTAGCCGTGGCGCGAAGAGTTTTGACCGTTGGGATCAAGCGGCTCGAATTCGTATCTGGGGGACACGTGGTGCTCATCGGAGCATCGGACGCTGGGGTAGCGTCCGTTGGCCCCAACACCGGCGCGTCCGATGCTCGCATTTTCAGCCCAAAGGCTAGGCCAACTTAAGTGGCCTATATAAGTGGCTTGGCCGGCTCACTTAGATTCTCTCTTGCACATTTTGATTCCTAAGCATTCTAGTGAGCTTTGGCAAGCCTTCCAACTCATCTCCCAAGTTGATTTGATCAAACCAAGTAAGATTGAGTGATCTATTGCGTGATTTGAAAGAGTTCAATCTAATGGCACTAGTTCTTCGCATCGGCATTGAGTTTTCTTGTTACTCTTGGCATTTGTCGGTGTCTAGACGGCTTGGAGGAGTTGTGGTGTTGTTGGGAAGAAAAGGAGATTGTTCTTGGCCACCACCGATCGTGGTTGTGAGAGGTTTTGGAGCCTCACCTCGCCGGAGCGGCAAGAGGCATCCTTAGTGGATTGCTCGTGTCATTGAGCTACCTCACTAGTAGTAGATTCTTGTGGTGCTCTTTGTGAGTTTGGCTTTGTGTCGATTAGCCACCGGGTCACCTAGTGTTGGTTGACACAACGGGGAGTAGCGTGCCGACAAGCACGTGAACCTCGGGATAAATCTTTGTGTCGCATGTGCTTATTGTGATTGCTTTCATATCTTGGTGATTGGTCTTCATATTCACAATCTTGGTGATTCGCATCACAAGTGGATTTTATCGGTGATTGGCTTTCTACTTGACGATCCCGAAGGCTCGGTGAAATCACTTCTATCTAGCTTGTTTACTTTGTGTATTTACTTTGAGCTATTCCTTTTTGTGTAGATACTATCTCTTGTTGTATATCTTTTGTTATATACCTTGAGTAGCTAGTTGTGATTAGCTTGCTTAGTCTATCTATTGTACATACTGGTCTCATATACTTTTTGTATATCATACGTGTACTAGAGCTAGATAGTTTTATTCCGCAATAGATATTAGCTCTAGTTAATTGTGTGACATAGAAATATTAGGTAGAATTGTTGAATAGGTGGCTTGCAACATACTATTAGGCTAGTGCAAAAAGTTACGCCATTTGTTATACTAATAGTGTTTGCCTAAGTGTTTTATAGATTTTTAATTAGGCTATTCACCCCCCTCTAGCCAATTTGGACCTTTCAAGTGGTATCGGAGCCGTGGTCACCGTTCGTTTGAGGCTTAACATCCTCCGGTGTTAAAATGGCTCAAATCAACTATATGGGAAAGCCACCGCATTTTGACGGCACCAACTTTGATTGTTGGAAGAGGAAGATGTGTGCATTCACAAGAGGAATGAATAGGAAGATTTTGGAAGTGATCGAGCATTATTTTGCGATAATTGACACCGCAAGTCTCACTCCAAGAGAAGAAGAGAAGCTTCAATGGAATGATGTGGCCATCAACTTGTTCTATGAAGCATTTGACACCAAAGTATTTGAGCAAATCAAGAATCTTGAGAGAGCAAGTGAGATTTGGGAAAGATTGGAGGAGACCTATGAGGGCACCAAGGCGGTCAAGAGTGCCAAGCTCTACATTCTCAAAGACAAGCTTGATACCTTCAAGATGCAAGATGATGAGAGCATATCGGAGATGTTTCACCGGTTGCAAGTGATCATAAATGACTTGAAGGCTTTGGGAGAGAAGGTGGAGGACAAGGACTTTTCTCACAAGTTCTTGAGATGCTTACCACCAAGATTTGATACTTTGGTGACTATCATTGTGAGGGAAGGATTGGATACGGTAACCCCAAGCCAAGTACTAGGTGATGTGGTCACACAAGACACATACCGTGTGGAAAGGGATGGGGGAGCTCAAGAGGAAGAAAAGAAGAAGAAGACTGTGGCATTCAAAGCTTCATCCTCCAAGAACAAGAGCAAGGGCAAAGCAAAGAAGTTGGAAAGTGATGATGAAGCAAGCTCAAGTGGTTGTGAAATAGATGATGAAGAAATGGCTCTCTTTGTGAAGAGATTTGGCAAGTTCATGAAGAAGAAGGCTATGGAGAAAGAAATAGAAGAGATGCAACCAAGACCACAACTAAGAGGTGCTATAGATGCAAGAGCAAGGATCACTTCTTTGCGAATTGTCTATACTCTAGTGATGAAGATGATGATGACCGCAAGAAGAGCAAGAAGAAGGACAAGAAAGAGAAGAAAGAAAAGAAAGAGAAGAAGAAGGAGAAGAAGGGTGGTTCCTATGTTGTGACATGGGATAGTGATGCTTCCTCAAGCGATGATGATGATTCTAGTGATGATGAGAGGAAGACCACCAAGAAGAAGGCTATGGCTAGTCTGGCTATCTCAAGCAAGCCTTCTATCTTCAACACTCCATCAACATGTTTCATGGCTAAGGCCACTAAGGTATCATCCGATGAGAGTGAAAGTGAAAGTGAGAGTGATGATGAGGAGGCGTACTCAAAGGAGGACCTCATGAGCATGCTACAAGATGCTCACTCTTACATTGAGACTAAGAGGAAGGAGTGCAAAGAATTGCGCAAGGCCAACAAGGCTCTTGAGCAATCCTTTGATGAGCTCAAGTCTACTCATGAGAGGCTAGAGGAAGCCCATGAGAAGATTGACCGAGCGCACACTAGGCTTAAGGAAGCCCACTCCTCCCTCCTTGATCAAAGTAAGATTGAGGATGTTGTAGAGACATGCAATGTAGGAGTAACATGTGATATTCTTGATGAATCATTTTATGCTCCTATTATTGTTGCTCCCACCAATGCATCATCATCATCTAGCTCAACTAAAATGCTTACTTCTACTACATGTGATTCTTCATTAGTGGTAGAAAATGAGAACCTTAAGAACAAGGTGTATGAGCTCACTCATGCTTTAGGCAATGCCTATGGTGGAGATGCCCGCTTGCTTAAGTGCTTGGGTAGCCAAAGATGTCCACTCAATAAGGAGGGACTTGGCTATACCCCTAAGAAGGGCAAGGCCGCCTTTGCTCCTCACAAGACTAGTTTTGTGAAGAGCAATGGTCGGTATTGCTATAATTGCAAGCAATCTGGGCACATAGAGAAAAATTGATTTAACAAAAACAAGAACAAGAACAATGCTCATGTTTTATCTATTAGACTAGATTCTTGTTATATGCTTACAAATGGCACTAATGGTGTGAAGGCTAAGTATATTGGTGCACCCATGGTTGGCCCAAAGAAGAAGGCAATTTGGGTGCCCAAGAGCTTGGTGACTAACCTTGGAGGACCCAAAAAGATTTGGGTACCTAAAAATAATTGATCTCTTTGTAGGTGAATTATAAAGCAGGAGGAAGGCATTGGGTGCTTGATAGTGGGTGCACTCAACACATGACCAGAGATGGAAGAATGTTCAAATCAATCAACACTAGTGGCAATGATCATGCGAATGCTATCACATTTGGTGACAACAAGAAAGGCAAGGTCAAAGGCTTGGGCAAGATTGCAATATCAAATGACTTGAGCATCTCCAATGTGCTATTAGTGGAATCTCTCAACTTCAATCTATTGCTCGTGCCACAATTGTGTGATTTGGGATTCAAATGCATATTTGGTGTTCATAATGTGGAGATAGTGAGTGTTGATGGAAGTAACTTGGTGTTCAAAGGATTTAGACATGAGAACCTTTATTTGGTGGACTTTGATGCTAGTGAAGCTCAATTGACAACATGTTTGTTCACCAAATCAAGTATGGGTTGGCTATGGCATAGGCTCTTGGGACATGTTGGAATGAAGCAACTAAAGAGGCTAGTGACGCATGACATGGTGAGAGGACTAAAAGATGTTCACTTTGAGAAGGACAAACTTTGTAGTGCATGCCAAATGGGAAAGCAAGTTGGAAACACCCATCCAAACAAAGGAATGATGAGCACTACACATGCACTTGAGTTGTTGCACATGGATTTGTTTGGACCAACTACATATGCAAGTATTGGGGGAAACAAGTATGGTTTTGTGATAGTGGATGAATATACAAGATACACATGAGTCTTCTTTCTTGTTGACAAAAGTGAAGTGTTTGGGGTATTCAAAACCTTTGTCAAGAGAAGTCAAAATGAGTTTGATAGAAGAATCAAGAAAGTAAGAAGTGACAATGGAAGTGAGTTTAGAAACACAAGGGTTGAGCTATGTGATGAGTTGGAATCAAGCATCAATTCTCGGCCAAGTATACACCTCAATCCAATGGGATAGTTGAAAGGAAGAATAGGACACTCATTGATATGTCAAGATCCATGCTTAGTGAATACAATGTAAGTGATTCTTTTTGGGCCGAAGCAATCAACACGACATGCTATTATAGCAACCGGCTCTATTGTCACCCTCTTTTGAAGAAGACACCATATGGGCTCCTCAATGATAGAAAGCCCAACATTGCTTATTTCCGGGTCTTTGGGTGCAAATGCTACATATTGAAGAAGGGCACAAGACTTGGCAAGTTTGAGAAGAAGTGTGATGAAGGGTTTCTACTTGGTTACTCCACTACTAGCAAGGCATGTAGAGTGTGGAACAACACAACAAGAATAGTTGAAGAAGTCCATGATGTTGAGTTTGATGAAACCAATGGCTCTCATGAAGAACAAGATAATCTAGATGATGTGAGAGGAACACAATTGGTAGAAGCTATGAAGAACATGGACATTGGTGATATAAGGCCAAAGCAAGTGATTGACATTGAAGATAACAAAGATCAAGTGCTCTCTCCTCCAACCATGCATGGCAATGATGTTGCAAGTTCTAGTGGTTCTCAAGATCAACAAGATACTAGTACAAGTGCAAGTGCTCAACCGGAACAAGTGCTCCAACCAACACATACTGCAAGAGATCATCCTTTGGATCAAATTGTTGGTGACATAAGAAGAGGTGTGCAAACAAGATCAAGATTGGCTTCATTTTTGTGAACACTACTCATTTGTAACATCTATTGAGCCAACCAAGATTGATGAAGCTTTGATGGATGTTGATTGGGTAAATGCAATTCATGAAGAGTTGAACAACTTTACCCGCAATGATGTTTGGGAGTTAGTGGAAAGACCAAAGAATACAAATGTGATTGGCACAAGATGGGTCTTCCGGAACAAGCAAGATGAAGATGGCATTGTTATAAGGAACAAAGCAAGATTGGTTGCACAAGGGTACACTCAAATGGAAGGAATTGACTTTGGAGAAACCTACGCACCGGTTGCTAGATTGGAGGCCATAAGAATTCTACTTGCATATGCTTGTTCTCACAACATCAAGCTCTACCAAATGGATGTCAAGAGTGCTTTTCTCAATGGATTCATCAATGAGCTAGTGTATGTTGAGCAACCTCCCGGGTTTGAAGATTTGAAGAAGCCCAACCATGTATACAAGCTCAAAAAGGCACTTTATGGGTTGAAGCAAGCACCAAGAGCATGGTATTAAAGATTGAGGGATTTCTTGCTATCAAAGGGTTTCAAGATGGGGAAGGTTGACACCACTCTCTTCACCAAGAAATTGGAAGTGACTTGTTTATGTTGCAAATCTATGTGGATGACATCATATTTGGATCAACCAACCAAGATTTTTGTGAAGAGTTTGGAGAGATGATGGCTAAAGAGTTTGAGATGTCTATGATTGGAGAGCTTAGCTACTTCCTTGGTCTATAAATCAAGCAAATGAAGAAAGGTACATTTGTTAGTCAAGACAAGTACATCAAGGACATGCTAAGAAGTTTGGGTTAGATGAAGCTAAAGCAATAACCACTCCAATGGACACAAATGGACATTTGGATAGTGACTCTAGTGGTGACATGGTAGATCAAAAGCTATATCGGTCAATGATTGGAAGCCTACTCTATGAGACCGCATCAAGGACGGATGTCATGTTTAGTGTGTGCATGTGTGCAAGGTTCCAACCTTCACCAAGAGAAAGTCATGTGAAGGCAACCAAAAGAATATTGAGATATTTGAAGCACACTCCTAATGTTGGACTATGGTATCCCAAGGGCTCTCAATTTGAATTGATTGGATACTCGGATTCCGATTATGCGGGATGCAAGGTGAATAGGAAGAGCACACCGGGCACTTGTCAATTGCTTGGAAGATCACTTGTCTCATGGTCATCAAAGAAGCAAAATAGTGTTGCACTCTCTACCGCTGAAGCCGAATATATATCCGCGGGTAGTTGTTGCGCACAATTGCTATGGATGAAAGCTACATTGCAAGATTATGGAGTCAAGTTTGGACAAGTCCCATTGCTATGTGATAATAAGAGCGTCGTCAAAATAGCCACCAACCTGGTTCAACATTCAAGAACAAAGCACATTGACATAAGACATCACTTCATTAGAGACCATCAAGCAAAGAAAGATATATCTATTGAAAGTGTGGGCACCGATGATCAACTTGCCGATATCTTCACCAAGCCACTAGATGAGAGAAGGTTTTGCAAGCTAAGGAATGAATTGAATATTCTAGACTTCTCCAACATGAGTTGAATGCACCCTACTTATGACATGCCTCTCCTCCAAGAAAGCAAAGGTGAAATTGTTTAGCATGTGCATTCATTCTTATTAGGTTGTGTTCTAGTTCATATAGCCATCACATCACTTATTTAGGCTCATTCATGGTAAATCAAATGAATTTGAAAGTATATATGGTACCACTATTGTTTCTATGTTTGAATTGTTCTAGTGGTAGCATATAACCATTGCAAGATGTGTGAAGAAGCTTACTCTAGAGCAAACCATGTTAAATATCTTATGCTCATGAGCTAGATTAAGCAACAACTTGACTTAGTTTGATCCCCTCATGCGAATCTCATGAACAATGTTGTCTCCTTTCATTAAGACTTGCCCCACCTTTATACTAATTGTTGACAAAGGGGGAGAAGATGCAAAGATATGATAGTGAAAGGGGAGATAACAAAATAAAAAGGGATGAAATTAAAATTTGAGCATACAAATAGGGGGAGCAAGCTCATAAACATGCCTGTTACATTTGATATGTGCATATTCATATGATTGATTGCATTGCATAAGCTATTTTTTCGCTATTCATGTTTATGTGGTGAATGCTAGTGTTAGAACATGATTGATGATATGACTTACTAGCACGTATAGATCTACAACTAGACATATTTGTTTTTCAAGTGGTTCAAGAGCCTTATTATAATATTGATCTCACGGAGTTCTTGAGTTTTGATGTATGTCTAGTGATAAATGGTGCTAAGGATGGTATAAATGTGCACTCTGATTGGTATCACGCTTCAAAGGTCCATTCTTATGCCTTAGCATCATCATTGGTAGTATTGCTCACCCATAATTCATATTCATACATATGTGCAAAATTTAGAACCAAACTCTATAGCACATATGCAGGGGGGGCTAATACATCAATGCGGTTACTCAAATTTAAATCACATATCTTTGTATAGGTTGTCATCAATTACCAAAAGGGGGGAGATTGAAAGCCCTAATTTGGTTTTGGCTAATTGATAAAACACCACACCACAACCCTTAATCAGTGACTGACTTGCAGTTGCTGTAAGGGGTATACAGCGATGGTTGGTCTGTGGCTAAAAGTTATAGCGACGGACCCTAGCAGTTGCTGTTGAAGCTGTGGTTGTATGTATATAGCGACGGACTTCATATTTAGCGACGGACCATCCATCGCCCCACAATTTAGCAACAGACTTGCAGTTGCTGTTGAAGCTGTTAGAAGATTTAGCAACGGATAGTCCATTGCGGTAACAGGTTTTAGCAACGGACAGTCCATCGAGGTCAATTAAATCGATAAAAAAATAAAAGCTGCTCTCAAGGTATAGCTAATGATCAAACATTACCTATACCTTGATTCACATAAACAAAAGAGATCACATTTTCCAAACATTGATCCATGTATCGAACAAGAATTATACATGTAATGTCACTTAACATCAAACTAGTCCTTGTTTTAAGTATCTGATGGATCAAAAGGTATGGAATGAGTTATCTAACTTCTATTAGCACTATGATCAACATGCTGTTGACAAGCTATTGTCCAGCAGGCAGCAACACCTAGAAGTTCCTGAAAAAAGATATCTAATGAATAATCTAACAAAGTTAAACATTCCAATGTACAACTTAAAATGAGGTGAGATAGTTTGACAAATATAAATCACAAATTCAGTTGCCCTCCAGAAATGAAACATTCGGTGCTTACACCTTACTACCTTAGTTTGTGTTTCAGTTACAAATTTCATATTTCACTACTTGAGTTTTGATGTTTCTCAGACATTGCAGAGTTTCAATTCAATGATAGTTTGAGAGCAAACAACACAAAGATTACAATATGACAAGATAAGCTAATAAAGTCATCATCTGTCTAATCAACACATCCAGTACAGTTTATATATCAACAAATTTCAATTGAACAGCTATGGATTGAGGCAGAGTAGCACTTGTATCTTAATATTTCATCAGTCAAGCAAGCAAAAGTTGGACTAGTTACCATCCTTCACTATTTAATTTGCTTGTTGCATTGTCAACAACACAAAGAGAGAGGAGCTGGCTTACCTTGCTATTATGAATGGAATAGCCTCCTTTCTGAAGACCTGAAAAGAGAGAAAATATTATTACTGCTTGCTGATCTAACACGCAAGATGGCAATCACATAGAGCTAAAAGTGCCAACTAGATGGTATTTTAGAAACCATCATAATGACTGAAATGCTCTGAAACGTGAACTGCTTGCTGTTTTTATTTATGTAAAACTCAGAGAGGAGAGAATAATAATGTGTATTTTCAAAGATATTCCTACTTTACAGATGGCCACTAGGTTTGTACATAGTCTAATTGTTGACACCAGATTTTCGCACATGCAAGGATGTGACAGGGGGGTCCAGCCGGCAGAGAAGAAAAGATTCGGCAAGCAATCGGCAGCTGTTTGGTCCTCAGAGTTTCGGTAATTGTCTATGCGGTCGGCTACTTCACAAGGCAGTAGGCTCCATTCGGGAAACGCATGTTGCGGGTAAAGCTGGCTTGCATGAGAAGACACGTAATGATGGAAGGCACCAAATAATATAGATTCATATCCTTCCGTATTTTTATTATAAAGTCGTAATCGTCTAGGACTCGTGTTTCGTCCAGGGTATAAATATAAACCCTCGACCATTGTAAATCTGTTCACAACCACATCAATACAACCGGCCTCGTGCCACCTTCGAGTCCTTATAGTCGTGTCATCGAGTTCTTCGAGAGGAATCATCGATCCGTCGACCTCCGTAAGTACCGGCAACCTTGTTATCATGTCTAGTATCATGCGGTGAATTTAGATATGATGCAAGTAGTCTCGTATGTTAAGCTGGAGGAATCATCGATCCGTCGACCTCCGTAAGTACCGACAACCTTGTTATCATGTCTAGTATCATGCGGTGGATTTAGATATGATGCAAGTAGTCTCGTATGTTAAGCTTAGTATCGTGTGGCGGATTTAAGCTTATGAC
Organism: Coix lacryma-jobi var. lacryma-jobi; assembly: GCA_009763385.1. Classification (NCBI taxonomy): domain Eukaryota; kingdom Viridiplantae; phylum Streptophyta; class Magnoliopsida; order Poales; family Poaceae; genus Coix; species Coix lacryma-jobi. Next base: position 147,492,198 of record CM019823.1, on the reverse strand, counting down.
GGGAAGTTTTTACCTATGACTTGTATCGTGCGGCGGATTGAGTCATGAGTAAGAATAGTTATCGACTCTGTTAGATTTGGCAGATCTAATAGATTCATTAAGTTATCACGTGTTATATGTTTTATTTATTTAACTCGTACAACACTTTTTGCCCAATCTAGATTGATCTTCGTTCGGCCTTGTTGCACGAGTTTGCTTGTGCTTTGCTAATTATAAGATCATGATGGCCGAATCGACTTTCAATCTAGGTTGTTACATGTTGCGGGTTGATACATGCCGATCATGTTTAGGCTTTGATAGAGCTGGGTGCCGTGCGGCAGGTACAGGTTTTAGATTAGTTTAATCATGCTCTGCCTGTGTGTTTCTTCTTCATGGACCCCAGTTCGGCTAGTTTGCCGATTCTGGTTAAGCTTACATGAGTAATGAGTATGTATAGATCTGTTCAGATATATGTGTGCTTTTAGCTTCTTATAATTAGATCGTATCATGCGGTGGATTAATCTAATTATAAGGAGTGGTGTAGATTTATAGCAAGTGGTATCATGCGGTGGATTAGCTTTGCTTGAGTTTATGCCTGATGGGTTTATGAAGGCTGGACGTGCGGCAGACTAGCTGGATTGGCCTATGCATATGTTATCTGAATAGATTTGTATTTACATGTTACCTCTTTTATTCTTTTGTCACGTATGTATTCGGCATTCGACATGTTTACATGCTTTCTCTTTATACTTTCCGGATGGCATATTAAACTTGTTTCGACAAATAGCTTCTATAGCTGTGTGCCGTCGTGATTGGCTTACAAAGCCATACATATGGAACTGTCTGGTTTCACCCAACATGTTCCAAGGTATTCTCACACTTTTATCCCTTGTTGGTTCTCAGGTCAAACCGACTGGCACGTCTCTGGGTTCGATACACCCTGGGCTCCCGATTAAAGCTAGCCTCGTTCGGCTTGCTGTGTGCCTTGACGCAAGGTGATGAATTTTGCGTCAACACACTTTTTGGCACGCCTGGTGGGACACTTCATTTCAAGATGCCTGAGATTAACGAAGATCAAGTCTTCGAGGTGACCATGGATGATTTGCCGCTAGAATCAAAAGATCTGTTGCAGCGAGCTTGTGATGAATTCCAGCGCAAGTGCTTGGAGACCTTCTCCAACAATAAAAGCGGCAAAGTCTATCAGAAGCAGACGTTCCCGAAGGTTGTTCCTCATCACCAACTTGAGCTGCCTGACGATAGCGAAGAAGCGGCTGTCCAGAAGATGGCAGAGATGATGCATAGAGTCGTATCAGGAGCAGTGACCAGTCATCAGTCGGCTTTCCTGAACACCTTTCGTGCTGTCATGGTCGATACTTTCGGTCCAAACGCGGATAAGTATTTTGAAGAAGCTGCTGGTCCGATACAGGGGCCATTGTTGTTCCAAGTACCTCAACGCCGGAGAGTTGCCGAAAACAGTGGAGCTGGCCCGAGCACAGGTGGAATGGCGTCTCAGGAAACACAACAACTTCCCCAGACCTATGGCCAGCTCACGTTTGGCACAACAGGGAACGTCCCACCATCTACTTCTAGAGTGTCTCCTGTGGCAAACAGGATACAGAAAGATATGTTTGGAGACGGATATCGGGAATTCATGGACTATAACTCGATTAGTGCTCTTCCGAATCCAGGCTACAGGAGTTCAGCAGGATTACATACTGGGGGGCAAGCACAAACAGCTCCTGATTCAAATGTTGACCTCATCATGCATAAGATGGCTGATATGATGCAGAATCAGTTCGTCCTAAAGCCAAAGAATCAGACATACACATACAAATCTCCTTACCCAGAGTGGTACAATCGGGTAGTTCTTCCTCCGAGAGTCAAACCTCCCACTGACCTGACCAAGTTTTCAGGCCAAGATGATACCAGTACCAGGGAGCATATCAGCCGTTACCTGATGCAGCTTGGCGAAGCATCGGCAGATGAAGCTTGGAGGATTCGATACTTCCCGTTGTCATTGACAAGACCAGCCTTCTCTTGGTTCGCATCTCTGCCAGCAAATTCTATCAATACATGGGCAAAGCTTGAGCAGAAATTCCACTCATACTTCTTTACGGGAACCAGTGAGAAGAAGTTGGTCGATCTCATGAGCTTAAGGATGAAGCCTGGCGAGACGCCGCAAGAGTATCTACGCCGATTCAGGGAAACCAAAAATCTTTGCTATTCTCTGAATTTGCCAGATGATCAGTTACCGGGGATAGCCATAGCTGGCATGTAGCCGAGCATCAAAGAAAAGTTGTTCGGCATGGACTTTGAAGATCTCAGGCAGTTATCATAAAGATTGGTTATGATGAGCAATCAAGATCAGGGATTCAAGAGGAGCAACCAGTTCCAGAAGGGTGACATAGCTGCTGAGATGTATCAGGCTTTCCTAGAGGAAGCAAATGAATATGATGATGAAGATGAGGTAGCTGCAGCCGAGATAACCTGGTCTAAAGAGCCGACTCAAGTCAACCAACGGTGGCTGAGGCAACACAAAGGTACTTATGACTTTGATGTGTCCAAGTCAGACAAATTATTTGAATACTTGTTGAAGGAGGGACGCATCAAGTTGCCGGAAGGTCATCCTATGCTGCTTCCTGGGGGCGTCAAAGACAAGAAGTATTGTGGTTTCCACAACACTAAGTCTCATTCCATAAATGATTGTCGAGTGTTCAGAGTGTGGATTCAAAAGGCTATCCAAGACGGACACCTGAGGTTTGATGGAAAGATGAAAATAGATGGTAGTCCTTTTGGGCAGAGTACCGTGTCCTTCTCTGTTAATATGATCAATGCAGCCGAATTTGGGGGTAAGAACAAAGTGAGAGTTTTAACTTCTGCTAAGGCGAAGGAAGCTGGTGCTGTTGACCCCGATCGGCAGATTACAAGTGACGAATTTCAGCAAAGGGTTCGGTTTCAGAATAGCCGAACTGAAACGGGTGAAACTTCCAAACCCAGGGTTACAACGCGTATCTTGTTAAATAAATGGCGTCGGGAACAGGAACGATATCAAAAGCAGAGGTTTTATGAAGAGCAAGAGTTCCTAAAAAAACAGAGGAGGTACGAGGAAGAGATGTACCGAAAAGAACGAGAAGATATGGAGGAACAGGAACAGTCTCATTGGGAATGCTCTTCCCAATATTGTTGGAACGAAGGCTTGAAGTTGCCTGTTAAGAACAACTGCCCTGAGTGCAGTAGTCAGTACTCCGAGTACAGGCAATCTCGAGTCAACCGCTGTTCTATCCATGAAAGGCTTGGGGCGCGAATCCCTGAGGACGATCGGCGCTTAAAAATAAATAGCTTTGAGAATCGGCAGGGAAGATTTGCCGATCGAAGTTGGGCTCATACTGAAGAGGAAGAATACCGTGAGTATGTCTGGCAAAAAAGACAATGGTGTCCGCCAGGTTTAAGGAAGAGGCAGAAAAGGAGTGCAGCGCTTGAGGAACAGAGAGTTGGAGCAAGCGGGCACCAAGACGAAACGGGTCTGGCGTCTTAAAGAGAAGCCGAATGGAGGTGATCACTCGGCTGATGCATACATGGCGTTCTTTCTCCCGTCAGAGTTTATAGCTCCGGAGAATCAAGATGTCCAGGACGAGACATATTCAGACTTCGATGAAAGTGAATTTCAGGACTTATTGGCTCATCTCGTCTTAGCTGAGGCAGTATTCGATAAACCAATCAGACACCGACACTTGAAGCCATTATATATGAGAGGGTATGTCAATGGCAAGCCATTAACCAAGATGTTTATCGATGGAGGAGCTGCTATCAATATCATGCCATATACCACTTTTAGATTGCTTGGCATGACAAGTGAAGATCTACTAAAGACTGACATGGTATTGAGGGATTTTGCGGGAAATTCTTCTAACACCCGAGGAGCAGTCCATGTCGAGTTAATGATTGGGTCTAAAACCTTGATCACTACCTTCTTCGTCATTGAGGGCAAGAGGGCATACAGTTTGTTGTTAGGAAGAGATTGGATACATGCAAACTGTTGTGTACCATCAACTATGCATCAGTTCCTCATACAGTGGATCAGAGATGATATTGAGATCGTTCATGCTGATGATTCGGTTAGTGTTGCTAATACAGAACCAATCTATTGGGAGTATGAAGGTGTCGAGTGTTTCTCTGGAACAGCCTGGGAAGCAGGTCCTGTGAATGTCTTCGACGAGGACCAACAGCCGATTTAGACAATTGGCTCTCAGAGTAATTTTTAAATTTAACTAATGGTGATGGAGAAAAGCTAGAGCCAAAGTCTGATATCGGCTGACAAGGAATAAAGTGTTGATAATGAAGCCGAAGTTGGATCAGTATGTTCAAGTTTGGGTCTCAAATATGCTTCGAAATCTGCAAACCTTTAGGGGTTCTGATTATTTCTTCATTGCCAGGGCTCGTGGAAACTCAGAGAAGATTCTTACGAGGTGGCGTACAACAGAAGCTTTGTGATGAGTTTGAGGATATGTAAAAGTGCTTCTACAGCTTGGTGATCGTTTCGGGTTGTACGTAATGGCCGGTGTGCTTATAATGGGATCGGCCCTTATTTTTGAGTTTAGAGGAAAGATAATTAGCAATCTGTTTTAGCCAAAATTCAAAGCCTAAGAAAGGGGTATTCGGCTGTGACAAGACTTTTCGGTTCGTGTACTTGTCAGTTGAAGCTTCAGTACTACTTGTTAAAGCCGAACGCATGGGAGTCGTGTAATTCGAGAGATATTTTGTACGCAGCCGATGTGAAAAAACATCGCCTTTAGCAAAAAAAAAAGGAAAAATATATTCCAAGGAATTAAGTTATAGCCGATATTTTTACATATCGCCTTTAGTACAAGGATATTTATGACCTTGGTAACCCTGACATTTTCAAGTTAGCAGGTTTATCGGGGGAAAGAGAAAGGTGAGAAGCAGTGAGTGAAGATGCCGAGTGACATGACATGTCGGAAGTGAGATTCAGTCGGCTAAAATGACGTCATACATTCGGCAAGTCTTTTTCTGAAGAAATTCTGCAATCGGGGAAATCACTGAAGGATCGAAAGATGCAGATAGACGCTATTCAGAAAAGGACAAGTTCATCCGCTGCAAGCTTCATTTATAGATCCATCCTAAGTACAAGCTACCCTTGGAATAATTTGTTTACAATGGATTGCGGATCAACAATCTCAGCAATAGCAGTGGCATGGTTATCAAAAACTTCAAGATCTTCAAACTCATCCGGGTCGCATACGAATCCAACTGGTAGGGAGGAGTGATCTTTTTGGGTCCAGGAACTTATTGCTGCTAGCCCGAAAGAAACCCCGGCACGCACACCTTCGATGACATGCCTGATCTACACGACCGTCAGTAGTATCAAGACTAGCCTCAGTTATGTCTCGTGGACATTCTTCTCTGCAGGAGGAAAATGCTGACAAAGGGAAAAAATGTATCAGGCATGTGCAAGTTTGATCAGAGGAGAAGGTCTTATAAGGATTTTATTGACCTATGATGGCGTTGTAGGTCTGTTTCCACTGATACGGCTGTTCAGTTTTTCTTTGGTGTCATATCTCCTGGGCAAGTCTTCTGAGAAGAGAGCCTGAGCTTAGTCAAAGATAACATGAATGAAGGAAGCTATCACAAGGGGGCAGAAGATGGTTTTTACCCGTGATGTCGGTGAATCGTTGCTCTGTTGTCCCCTGTTTCAACTATGAAAGGGACGTTTACTGAGATCACTACTACTGGGCATTGGTGGAATTCTTGAGCAGAAGGAGGTTTCTCTTTGGTTTGAGCCAAGAGCACAGGATTGGGATTTTGGTGAGTCTGGCTCGAGGTTGAAGATAGTGGTTTGGCTGAGATCATATTTAGAGCTGTAATCTACGCATTGGAAGGCCAGGCGTCAGGCTGGGGTTTTTCGCGATTATTGGGCCGATATTGGGCCAAACCAAATCTATGCTGATCCAAGTGGTTCAGGGTTTTGGAATCTGAAAGGTTGGCCAAGGTTCGGCTGTGATAGAAGATTAGAATTGTGAGATGCTCAGTTTCGGTTGTTGTTCGGGAAAAATTCTAAATCACCAGTTGGTACTGAAGACAGAAGGATGGAGGAGTGTTATCCTGGTACCATCATAAACCGAAAGGGTAATTGAAGAAACTCCAAATCTGAGATAATCGATTGGAGTGAGCATGGTCATCAGCAACAGCCGATGGGATGTGCATCGTCGCTGAAATGAGAAGAAGATCAGTGGCTAGTACGCGGAATAGAATACACATTGATCTCGAAGGATCAATCGCAAGTTGGTATCAGAAGGACGAACGAAGAGGAGTTTTCACTTATTTACAAAAGGGGAAGCAAATTACAATAAAGAGTCAGTTCGTCCATTCTAGTCTATTCCTAATCGGGAGATCAAAGTCAAAGGAATTGGCCAGATCTGTTCCAACTTCTTTCATGTCATCAACAGAGTGTGCCACCCCGAATTCTAGTCCTCGCTCACAAACATCAAAATGACGGTAGTCAGCGCCAGAATGGATCCGAACAGCGTTGAAGGCAAGTGCTGCACCGGAACCCATGCCAGCCCTGGAGATGTCGGGGAGAACCCGGTTGACCTCGTTCACCCGCCTCAGAGCCATCGTACCTGGCACGTTGGCTGTGATAGCAAGATCGGCAATGGCAGCTTTGAGGGAATGAAGCTTGGCCTCCAGAGCTAAGAGAAGGAAGGATCAGTAAAACAGGGAAGGAGAATAGGGTAAGAACAGTGGAAGGATGCTTACCAATGGCCTGTTCCCAAGCGGCATCACGCTCTCGAGAGACTCGGGTAATCTCCCGATTCCTCTTTTCTAGATCAAATTGAAGATCCGTGATCTTCCGAGCCAGGACCTCGGGAAAGTCGTCATCAACCCTCCTAAAAACAAACAATATGAGGGCGTCTACTTCATCTTTGAACGAAAAGCAATTAGAGGGTAACCTTCTCCTGGAGGTGCTGGAAGCCCCAAGCTCGAGGCTATGACGGCTCGCCCTGAGAAGACATCTTCTAGCTGATTAGGAATAGCAAGAGAGAAAAGGGGTTTTTTGGTTTGCTAACAAAGCAGGAGAGGTCGAAAAGCACGGGCCGAAATCAAGTGAAAGGGGGAATTTAAAAGATCCCAAATGCATAGGGAGATGAATTGGCAGGTACGGTGATTATGGCAAGTAAAGACAGATGCTTCTGGGGATTCCACGTCAGTGCGAAAAGGAAAAAGGAATTTTGGAATAAACATTTATCCCAAAATTAGGGGGCATGTGTTGACACCAGATTTTCGCACACGCAAGGATGTGACAGGGGGGTCCAGCCGGCAGAGAAGAAAAGATTCGGCAAGCAATCGACAGCTGTTTGGTCTTAGAGTTTCGGTAATTGTCTATGCGGTCGGCTACTTCACAAGCAGTAGGCTCCATTCGGGAAACGCATGTTGCGGTAAAGCTGGCTTGCATGAGAAGACACGTGATGATGGAAGGCACCAAATAATATAGATTCATATCCTTTCATATTTTTATTGTAAAGTCGTAATCGTCTAGGACTCGTGTTTCGTCCAGGGTATAAATATAAACCCTCGACCATTGTAAATCTGTTCACAACCACATCAATACAATCGGCCCCATGCCACCTTCGAGTCCTTATAGTCGTGTCGTCGAGTTCTTCGAGAGGAATCATCGATCCATCGACCTCCGTAAGTCCCGGCAACTTTGTTATCATGTCTAGTATCATACGGTGGATTTAGATATGATGCAAGTAGTCTCGTATATTAAGCTTAGTATCGTGCGGTGGATTTAAGCTTATGACGGGAAGTTTTTACCTATGACTTGTATCGTGCGGCGGATTGAGTCATGAGTAAGAATAGTTATCGGCTCTGTTAGATTTGGCAGATCTAATAGATTCATTAAGTTATCACGTGTTATATGTTTTATTTATTTAACTCGTACAACACTTTTTGCCCAATCTAGATTGATCTTCGTTCGGCCTTGTTGCACGAGTTTGCTTGTGCTTTGCTAATTATAAGATCATGATGGCCGAATCGACTTTCAATCTAGGTTGTTACATGTTGCGGGTTGATACATGCCGATCATGTTTAGGCTTTGATAGAGCTGGGTGCCGTGCGGCAGGTACAAGTTTTAGATTAGTTTAATCATGCTCTGCCTGTGTGTTTCTTCTTCATGGACCCCAGTTCGGCTAGTTTGCCGATTCTGGTTAAGCTTACATGAGTAATGAGTATGTATAGATCTGTTCAGATGTATGTGTGCTTTAGATCGTATCATGCGGTGGATTAATCTAATTATAAGGAGTGGTGTAGATTTATAGCAAGTGGTATCATGCGGTGGATTAGCTTTGCTTGAGTTTATTCCTAACGGGTTTATGAAGGCTGGACGTGCGGCAGACTAGCTGGATTGGTCTATGCATATGTTATCTGAATAGATTTGTATTTACATGTTACCTCTTTTATTCTTTTGTCACGTATGTATTCGGCATTCGACATGTTTACATGCTTTCTCTTTATACTTGTCGGATGACATATTAAACCTGTTTCGACAAACAGCTTCTATAGCTGTGTGCCGTCGTGATTGGCTTACAAAGCCATACATATGGAACTGTCTGGTTTCACCCAGCATGTTCCAAGGTATTCTCACACTTTTATCCCTTGTTGGTTCTCAGGTCAAACCGACTGGCACGTTTCCGGGTTCGATACACCCCGGGCTCCCGATTGAAGCTAGCCTCGTTCGGCTTGCTGTGTGCCTTGACGCAAGGTGACGAATTTTGCGTCAACACTAATGCATATAAATTTAGGACATACCTGCAGTGCCCTTGAGAGGTGTAACCAGAAGACTTCTTGGATTGCTTCTTCCTACATTCCCTTACCTATCAAAGATATATTTAATTAGAAACATTGGTCATGCATCACAGATCAAACCAAAGTGAAAATTATGTCAAGTCTAGTTTATTCCCTTACCGACATTCTCGTTGGGTTTAGTGGCCAAACTCTACAATACTTTCACCTATGGCCTGAAATGAATTAGAAAAGAATAAATCAACTATGCCTGCTTGTAACACTCGAAAACACCAAACTCTTATAATATACTAAATATATCAAGGCCTTGATTATTATAGGATGATTTCTTAATTAACTTGATTCAATAGGCAAAAACATATGCCTAAATTCTTCCTAAGAAACTGCTTGGCCTCCAAAAGAATTAATCTAGAGTTCTAGACACAATGTGCAGGCCTAAAAACTTCCTAACAAAAAGCTGAATTAATCTAGACACAATGTGCAGGCCCAAATTCTTCCTAACAAAAAGCATTCAACGTATCGGATCAATCTTGAATGCAAGGCCTATCCTATCTGACTAGAGAAGTGACCATGGAGGACATAAATTGTGCAAACAAATGCAGTACCTTTGTGCAAATAATAGGCGAACCAACACCACTATTTTGAACTTACAGAGAAAGAGCTAAATTGAAATGAAGACAGAAAGCCACTATCCTATCTTCAGTTTTGACTAAACTGACCGACCAATAAATCACCACCAAAATCGATAGTTTCTTTTGATGGATCAAAACAAAAAATAAGAAAGAAGAATCAAATCTAAATAATTCTTCAAGTGCTAGCTACACATGTCCACACCCTGTGAGGTGAAACTAAAAATTAAACAAATGGAAAATGTCTTAACCTTGAGCCAAGGAGACTAGTCCCATTGCGTATCGTTGTTGGCTTCTACCTGTGTCGGCACTCACATTCTTGGAGACTTAGTCGAGATGCAGCACAGGCTGAGTAGCAACGAGGAGTGTCGCACTGGCACCTCGCTAATCTGCAGCCTATCACCGTCCACTGCGCTAGGTGGAGCTCCTCGCCCCGCAGCCTGTGAAGAGTGACGGAGATGGGCGCTGACAAGATGCTCGTGCCCTGGGACAGAAGAAGACTAGCGGCGTGGGCCATGGATTGCGGTGGCGCCGGCAGCTTGGAGGAGATTGCGGAGGCCGGAGAGGAGAGCCTAGGTGCGGTTGCCCGTGGCCATGGATTAGCAGTGAACCGCCGCCGCAGCTGCGGGATTGGGTGGGGAATAAACTTAGGGTTTGCTGTTGCTGGTGTTCCACGGGGTTTTTAGATGGGCTGATTTGGGCCGTCCGACGGGTCGGTCTGGGCTGATTGTTGTATAGAGTATAAAATTTTGTTTAGCCACGGACCATCTGATGTTGTTACTACGATATAGCGACGGACGGTCCATTGCAAAACTAAAAAATTTATAGCAATGGGCCATCCATCGCTGTATTAGGTTTTAGCAACTCACTGTCCTTCACAAAGATTTAGCGACTCAACGTCCAACGCTGATTATCAACTTTTAGCGACTGTAGTTAGATGCTATTTAAGGGTTGTGGTGTAGTGAAACCTATTTAGTCTAATCCTATTGCTAAGCATGTGTGTAGCTTATAAGAACGGATTGAGACCAAGCCAAGTGGTGGAGCTAGCAAGGTGGCAACCATGGAGGATGGTGATGACCATACGCAACTCAAGTGATCAAGTGCTCTACCATTGGTGAATTGCGAGAAGAAGAGAAGAGTTGGAGCAAAGAGGCCCGAAGGCAAAGGTATAACCTATAGGGATCTTTATTTTGGTGATCAAGACACTTAGTGAGTGTGATCACATTTAGGATACATAGTCATACTATTAAGAGGAGATAATTCACGGCTTATGTGGTGTTCAAGTGCCACTAGGTGTTCTCTAACATATTAATGCTATAGACCTAGTGACTGACTAACTAAACCCTTGGAAAATGCTTTGTAAAATGCAAACACACGTACATAAGTATTGAAACACTTTGGTGTTGGCGCATGAGAGCAAGGGTAGAAGTTAGAAAGCGAAAGGTGCTGAGTCATCAACATCGGACGCTGGAGGCGGCAGCACCGGACGCTGGGCCGAGCGTCCGATGGATAACCCTATCTACAGACTGATGCTGAAGGAGCATCGGACGCTGGCAGCGGACGCTGAGGAATCACTATTGCAGAGTCCGATGGAGATGACGTGGTGTGTGCAAGCTTCACATGGAGCATCGGACGTTGGCCTGCGTCCCATGCCAAACCATCGGTCGCGTCCGATGTGTTTGGGAGTGTTCTGGAACCTCTCTACATGTTCATCGGACGCAGGGCTTAAGCGTCCGATGTGAGGGTGTCGGCGCGTCCGATGTGGTAATGAAAAAGAGCTGAGAATAGCAGGGCATCGGAGCGTCTGATGCCTGGCATCGGCGCGTCCGATGTCACTTTAACCGTGGCGCGAAGAGTTTTGACCGTTGGGATCGAGCGACTCGAATTCGTATCTGGGGGACATGTGGTGCTCATCGGAGCATCGGACACTGGGGTAGCGTCTGATGGCCCCGACACCGGCGCGTCCAATGCTCGCGTTTTCAGCCCAACAGCTAGGCCAACTTGAGTGGCCTATATAAGTGGTTTGGCCGGCTCACTTGGATTCTCTATTGCACATTTGGATTCCTAAGCATTCTAGTGAGCTTTGGCAAGCCTTCCAACTCATCTTCCAAGTCAATTTGATCAAACCAAGTGAGATTGAGTGATCTAGTGCGTGATTTGAAAGAGTTCAATCTAGTGGCACTAGTTCTTCGCATCGGCATTGAGTTTTCTTGTTACTATTGGCATTTGTCAGTGTCTAGATGGCTTGGAGGAGTTGTGGTGTTGTTGGCAAGAAAAGGTAATTGTTCTTGGCCACCACCGATCGTGGTTGTGGGAGGTTTTGGAGCCTCACCTCGCCGGAGCGGCAAGAGGCATCCTTAGTGGATTGCTCGTGTCATTGAGCTACCTCACTAGCGGTAGATTCTTATGGCGCTCTTTGTGAGTTTGGCTTTGTGCCGATTAGCCATCGGGTCATCTAGTGTTGGTCGACACAACGGGGAGTAGCGTGCCGACAAGCACGTGAACCTCGGGATAAATCTTCGTGTCTCATGTGCTTATTATGATTGCTTTTATATCTTGGTGATTGGTCTTCATATTCACATTCTTGGTGATTCGCATCACAAGTGGATTTCACCGGTGATTGGCTTTCTACTAGACGATCCCGAAGGCTAAGTGAAATCACTTCTATCTAGCTTGTTTACTTTGTGTATTTACTTTGAGCTATTCCTTTTTGTGTAGATACTATCTCTTGTTGTATATCTTTTGTTATATACCTTGTGTAGCTAGTTGTGATTAGCTTGCTTAGTCTATCTATTGAACATACTCGTCTCATATACTTTTTGTATATCATACTTGTACTAGAGCTAGATAGTTTTATTCTGCATTAGATATTAGCTCTAGTTAATTGTGTGACATAGAAATATTAGGTAGAATTGTTGGATAGGTGGCTTGCAACATGTTATTAGGCTAGTGCAAAAAGCTATGCCATTTGTTATACTAATAGTGTTTGCCTAAGTGTTTTGTAGATTTTTAATTAGGTTATTCACCCCCTAGCCAATTTGGACCTTTCAGAGGCATAGAAGGTCTTAAGTAGAATGTAAATTAGATGGCTAAGGGAGACAATTGTGTTATGTCCTATTTTGCATGTGTTTTCTGGATTATATATGGCTATACATAATTGCCTGAAACTTGATCTATGTAAAAAAATATTATCGTTTGGTTGTTCCTATTTACATCCTTGAAATAAAGTCGTAGCGTTAGCACGGGTATTGTACTAGTCAACAAGAAGAATGATTTGATTGCTAGCTAAGAAATAAAGTTGTAGTGTTAGCACTAGTATTAAAGAAATTTAAGGACCCGTTTGGTTTGACCCTCTTAAAGTTTAGTCAGCTGAATGTAGTCCTCTTCTTTTTTTAGGTCCATTCGGTATTCTCAGAATACACCAGGAACAATTTTAGCTCCTAAAGTTTAGTACAAATAAATTATTAAATTATTCCAGCTCGAAATTATTTCAAGGCACTATTCTAAATCAACCGAACAAGCCCTCGGTCACTTTGGAGTCAAACACTATGACTAAATTAGACTAAATAACATTTAGTTTTCTGTAGCCACTTTGAAGTGACTACATAGGACTAAACCATTTAGTCATTCAAATTTGGTTAAACTGAACCGGGACTCTAAACTAAAACCTCATAAAATGGAGAAAAGATTCTCAAATAATTCAATCTGGCTTTGGGCCAAATCTGCTGAAACTGGTCCATAGGCCCACACCACAAATTTCTATTGTTCCTAACAATCATCAACAATTATGATATACATATATAAAAATATATAAAAGTAAATAATGTCTTGTCTTCTCAACCGGTCTATGATTCCTCCCATAAATCTATTGGCTGGTAATGCAATAATGAGGCTGGGAATTCAAAATGCAAGACAAGAGACCAGCGTGAGGGGGACGACATGAAAACGGCTGCCTCGGATCACGGCGTGACAAACAGGTGTGCAGAGAGTCGGCCTCTCGACTGGAACCAATTAACCGGCGGCCAAGAGCAACTCGCTCGGCCATGCATGCATGACCTCCTTGTCTCTAACTCTGGTGCATGCATGCTAGCTCGTTCGATCCCTGGCCACAATATAAATAGGAGCCCAGGCCACTTGCTCATTCATCGCATCGTAGTTGCATAGCACCCACTGATTGTGGAAAGATGGCAGTGAAGAAGATGATGTCGTTGATGCAGGTCGTGGTGGTGGCGATGCTTGCGTTGTTGGTGGGTGGTGCCTGGTGCGGTCCTCCTAAGGTTCCCCCGGGCAAGAACATCACAGCCAGCTACGGCAGCGACTGGCTGGAAGCGAAGGCGACGTGGTACGGCAAGCCGACAGGCGCAGGCCCCCTGACAACGGCGGTGCGTGAGGGTACAAGGATGTGAACAAGGCCCCTTTCAATAGCATGGGTGCGTGCGGCAACGTCCCCATCTTCAAGGACGGCCTTGGCTGCGGCTCCTGCTTCGAGGTCAAGTGTGACAAGCCGGCCGAGTGCTCTGGCGAGCCCGTGGTGGTGTACATCACGGACATGAACTATGAGCCTATCGCCGCCTACCACTTCGACCTGGATGGCACCGCATTCGGCGCCATGGCCAAGAAGGGCGAGGAGGAGAAGCTACGCAAGGCGGGCATCATTGACATGCAGTTCCGACGGGTCAATTGCAAGTATGGCGAAAAGGTCACCTTCCACGTTGAGAAGGGATGTAACCCTAACTATCTTGCGCTGCTGGTCAAGTACGTCGACGGTGATGGTGATGTTGTGGCGGTGGACATCAAGGAGAAGGGATCTAACGCGTACGAGCCCCTCAAACACTCCTGGGGTGCCATCTGGAGGAAGGACAGCGCCAAGCCGCTCAAGTTCCCTGTCACCGTCCAAATCACCACCGAGGGAGGCACCAAGACTGCCTATGAAGATGTCATTCCCGAAAATTGGAAGCCCGACACCGCCTACACCGCCAAATAAACTCGCCGACCTACCGGTCTAGGCTGCATTGGGTTGGATCCCACTTCCCAAGCAACACACTATGCATGCATTGATCCATGCATAATATATCCATTATCTACTCTTTCTGCTACGACGATAACAACGCCCTCCTTCTTCGACTGCATATATATAGCTAAAGCCATGCTCCTCATTGTTGTTATTAAAAAAAGAGAAGAGAGAAGAGCGGAGAGACTGAGAGATTTGAGAGTCTTATGTATAATAAAAAGGATCTGAGAGCAACTCCAGCAGTAGCCCCTAAAACCAGATCCCTACTTTTAATTTGAGTACTTCTTGTACTTTTGAGAGTCTTGGTTTTTAGGCTGCACTCCAACAGTACAAGTCAAAATAGAGTACTCAAATTCATTTAAATTGTTAATGACATGTGGAACCTGATTGTCATAGACTAACTCGAGCAAAACATAATATGGATCCGATGGTGCGGGCCGTGATGGAGAAGTGGCCCAAAGTCGACCATCATCGGTTGAGGGAAGTCTGCCGTTGTGGGAAGTCCCACGACCATCGCGGGAAGGAGAGTGAGCGCGTCACGAGAGGAGAGAGAGCGCCTGCAGGGATGAGGCCGAACTATTGGGCAAATAGGAATGAGGTCTCAGGGAATGATTTGAGAGCCCACCCAAATTTCAGGACACTAGTAGGGGCCCTCTAGAAGCTCATTTTTTTGACTGAACCCTCGTATTTAGCTACGAAGGCTTAAGTAGGGGTCCTGCTAGAGTTGCTCTTGGAGTGGCAAGACAAACATCAACACACTACCTCAGATGTTCACAACACTATCGGTTCAAAATCCCCTTTCACTGTTGGATTTTAAACCGAAAGTACCATACCAGCAGTAGTTCTTAAAACCGACAACGATGTAAAATCTAAAAAATAGGCTAAAAATAGGAAAAAATAATTTTAAATTTGGTGAGCAGCTTCATTGGAACACAAGCGTTTGTCAGTGCTGATGTCGGAACCCTTAACGTCTTGCTCCACATGTCCATCCCCTAAACACTCCACATACAACTTGTTTGTGTCCAAATTAGATTTTTGTCCTGCCATTTTATATCAATCTAATATTGAAATGAGTATTTAGGACCCAAAACAAAGTCAAATGAAAATATATCAACTACAAAGTTTTAAAACTTTTTGAGATCTTACAACTTTCATTTGGTAGTTTCTCCATCCGAGGTAGATCGTTTACAAAATTTGAATTTTAGATTTTAGAAATGCAAACCTAGTTTTCCATGACAACATGATTTCTAATCAAAGGTTGTCAACTATAAAGTTTCATAACTTTTTGAGATCTACATCTTTCATTTTTGTTGTTTGTCTATGTGAGATCGTTTAAAAATTCAAATTTCAAATTTTGGTAAATTCAAATGAAATTTTTAATGACAACATAATTTCAAACAAAAAATTTTGAACCATAAAATTTCATAACTTTTCGAGATCTACAACTTTTATTTTAGTTGTTTCTCTATCCGAGGTCATTTACAAAATTTGAATTTTAAATTTTAAAAATTCAATCATAGTTTTCCTTGACAAGATGATTTCAAATCAAAAAGTTGTCAAATATAAAGTTTTATAACTTTCCAAGATCTATAACTTTTATTTTCGTCATTTCCTCATTTATTCATCTAACATAGTTGTAGTAATACTGTTCATAAATGTTACATATCTCTCCTAAAGTTTATAAAACTATACGAGGGAGATGTAAAATTTGTGAACAATGTCACAACCACTTTATCATATTAAGAAATGACTTATATGTTCATGAATTTTTTAGTTGAAATCATTTATTGTTCCAAAATAGCGTTTAAAGTTGTTACTTTTTTAAAATTTAAAGTTCAAATATATAAAACACAGTCACATAAAAAGATAGATAAAATAATACTCCCTCAGATTTTACTTGGTTGCGTTGAGTCGTTGTGATGTGAACAAGGGTGCCGGATCTTCCGAAAGGTTCTGGTAACTCTCGATTTGGTGGAAACGAGACACAAGTCGATCCGGCTTCCGAACAACACGATCTGAAACCCCGCAATCGCAGCACCACGTCTCCTCTGATTATCAACCGGCGTTGCACGGTTGACCTTGCCAAGAAGACTAAAGTCCTTGCCTGCAAATCGAAGAACACGAGCAAGAACAAGAAAGAATGCAACCAATTGCAGATGTATGATTAATCTCACGAGTTGGGGTCTCACAAAAAGATGAAACGGCAAAACCGTTATGAACAGAATAATCTAAGCAAAACCCAAAACCCTAACGAAGGTGACGGCTACTGTTTATAGCCCCTAAGGTTCGTCACCCCCTAGACGCGCCCCTCTAATGGGCTCACGGACGAAACACGGCCCAACAGACCAAAAACGGCGACGTAGCACCGGGATAGATTCTGTGCGCTGGATTGTTTCGACGATTCCCATTGGCTCAGGATGAATTTTGGTATGAGACCAAATCCATTGGTTAGCTTATCGAAATATCTTTCCAACCATATCTAGTTCATCAAAAACGGAGTCCGTACGCAACCTGGGTGACTAGTTTAGTGCTGACTGCTCCTGGACTCCGAAACTGACTCGAAGTCAACTTGGTTTTGTTCTCCAACTTGCATCTGGCGCCCTTGCTGGTCCTCCACGCCTCCAAGCCTTCCTCTATGCATCTTTGGGTCCTCTCCATGGTTCCTAATCAACACATAATCATTAGGTAGCAATCTATTCTCAAAAACATTTAAAGTCTTACATAGGAACGAATTCACCTCTAAATTTAGTTGACGCGCGCGAGCTCGTGTCATTGGACCATGATAACTCAGCGGAGGATCATTGTGTGTATCCAAAGGAGTGATGTCCTCATCACGTTGCCCATGTCTTTGGGGACCAAGTTTTCGGTCTTGGTATCTCAAACCATCTCTTGTGCCTAGTTTTTGTCAATTCAATCATCAAGGGGGAGAAATTTTGAAACTCAAGTGGACAAGAACCTTGGTTTCTTTTGTGATGATTGTTTGACAATTTATTTGAGAATGGTTTTTGAGTGCCTTTTGGGATTCATGAAACTCTTGTTTTATTTTGAATCTTCGGTTGTGTGGAGGATTTGCCCGCTTTTTCCGTTTCTTTCGGGACCGAGAGCTTTTATTTGGAGTTTTTATGATCCTTCCTCATATCAAGTGGCCTTGTGTTTGCTTTTGCTTGGCTTTTGGGCACTTGAATGAGGCTTGCCTTCAAACCCTTCCTTTGTGGTTTTATTGTTAGTCAATGCATTCATCAAGGGGGAGATTGAGAACATATATGATGAATGATTGACATTGATGAGGAACGTTTGAGGCTTTTTCCGGTTGAGTCATTATCTCGCTATGTGCTTACTGTTTATGACTAACCGGTTGCGTTGAGTTGTGGTGTGTTACCGGGTTGGTGTGCGCGCGCAACATGTGTCTCTTGGTTGTGTTGATGTGCAGGTGTGGAGCTCGGAGACAGTGGTCGATGGCGAGGTGAAGGTCAAGTAGCGACGTGTCGTTCCGACGGACCGGGAGCGATGAAGGATGGGCGTGCCGTGCGGCGAACGTGCCATGTCGATGGACCCAGAGCGGTGAAGGGCGGACGTGAGGCTTGGACCGATGGACCGGAGGGACGGAGGACCAGTTGTGGTAGCTGGCACGTGGCATCGACGAGCGAGAGCACATGGGGATGTGCGATGGATCGGTCGAGTCAGGAGGAAGACGATGGCGTCGTGGCACTTGGCGGGAGGTTGGACACGGGCTTGCGTGCAGCGCAAGTGCCGTCGGCCGAGTCAAGAAGGAAGGCGAAGGCGTTGTGCCCGGCGTGGAGGCTGGACATGCATCGGCATCGGTGTCGGTGATCGGGGTGTGCGAACCACATCCCGTCTACGGCGCGGGTTCGGTAGTCGAGCCTCAAAAAGCTACCCTCGACGGTTTCCGAGTTTGGGCCTCAAAACTCGGGGTGGCCAGTTTCCGAGTTTGGGCCTCAAAACTCGGGGTGGACGGTTTCCAGGTTTGGGCCTCAAAACTCGGGGTGGACGGTTTCCAGGTTTGGGCCTCAAAATTGGGCGGAGGTTCCTATGCAGAACGGTAGACGCGTGGCGGCACCGAGAGGCTTGCGTTGCGGTGAAGCTATCGGTGAGAAGGCGCGGCGGTTGACGTGACGGCATGTGGCAGCATCCTAGAGCATGCGTCGAGGCGAAGCGAAGGATGAGAAGGCACGTGGCCGTCGGATGAAGAATGACCGAGTTGGACGGTTTTACCCCTAGGGGGTATTTGGGTCAAGTGCTTCATGTGAGGGCGTTTTGGTCTTTGGACGTGCGCCTATATATATGTGAGGGGGCTGGTTAGGGTAGTCTATCCTTGGGGAAGTGTCACTCTCATTTTGTTCATTTGAGAGGAGGCTAGGGTTAGAGGAGAGGAGGGCTCTTGTTCTTGAGCTTTTTGCCATCCGAGCTTTGTTATTGCGAGGAGTGGCTTGTAACCCGACATAGTGTGCTACACAATTCATCATCTAGTAGCAATCCAAGGATCAACTTCTTACTCCTCTTGTGTTGGCTGAAATTTAGATCGATTCGCGTTTTTGTTCTTCGCGTTTTGGTTTTTCCCTTCTCGGAGATTTGCTTCGTTCTCCCTCTCCAAGCGACGATTTGCGATTCTGTTTGAATCAAATTGTTCTATGTCGTGAGCTCCTTCTTTCCATCGTAGGATTTCTACTCTAACCTCACGAGTACATAGATCGGGTCAAAATCGCGTTCGTTCTTCCCCTTTTCTAGTGTTCTTCCGATTTCTCATGGATTAGTTGGTTTGGAGCGATGATATCTTAGGATTAGCTTCCCAACACATAGAAGAACACTTGGGAGAAGTTTGGTTGCAGCCCCGTTCGATATGGTGAAGATCCAATCGATTTTGGTTTTGTCCAGAGCAGTTTTTCTGCTCTCTGCTCATCTGCGGACAGTCCGCGCCCCTAGCGGCGGACAATCCGGGACTCGGGACTCAGCGCTTTCAGAACCGCACAGCGCGACACTGTTCCCGGTCGGGTGACCGGTGGACAGTCCGCCGTTGACAGGTGCGGACAGTCCGGGAATCGCGCAGGGAGGGTTCAGCAGATTTGCTGATTTTGCCTTTTGACCGGCGGACAGTCCGCCAGGGTTTCGCGGACAGTCCGCCTCTAGCGTGGACTGTAGGTTGCGTTTTAGTGCGTTTGCTCTCCCGGCTTTTTGTCTTCGTTTCCGGACTTCTCGTTTGCTCCTAGAGTTCACCTAGGAACCTCTCTACCTATCTTTGCTACATGTTAGCATAGGTATTTGGAGGAATCCCGACGTAGCCCTCCATCTACGTTTGGGAGTGGGTCTTTTAGGTAAGAACTTGACTCGGAGTTTTGGGAGTTTTGGGTTGCTCTCTTGTGTGGTGCCTTGTTGTGATCCTAGGGATCATTCACCCTCTTTCCGAGGCTCGTAGGCATCTCGTTAGAGTCTGATGCTTTTGGGGTTGATTTTGTAGGAACAGAGGCCGAATTTCGAAAGAAATTTTTAGGCTCCCATTCACCCCCCTCCTCTGGTCGCCTTGCTTTAGCATTTTTGGTCCTTCAAAACATTCTCAAATAATTCAATCTGGCTTTGGGCCAAATCTGCTGAAACTGGTCCATAGGCCCACACCATAAATTTCTACTGTTCCTAACAATCATCAACAATTATGATATACATATATAAAAATATATAAAAGTAAATAATGTCTTGTCTTCTCGACCGGTCTATGATTCCTCCCATAAATCTGTTAACCGGTAATGCAATAATGAGGCTGGGAATTCAAAATGCAAGGCAAGAGACCAACGTGAGGGGGACGACATGAAAACGGTTGCCTCGGATCACGGCGTGACGAACAGGTGTGCAGAGAGTCGGCCTCCCGACTGGAACCAATTAACCGGTGGCCAAGAGCAACTCGCTCGGCCTCGCATGCATGACCTCCCGACTAGATGTATATCCGTTGATCCTACCAAGGTGCAGGATGTGTTGGACTGGAACCCGCCAACCAATGCTAGCGAAATCCGAAGCTTTCTGGGTTTGGCCGGGTATTATAGAAGGTTCATTGAAGGATTCTCTAAGCTTGCAAAGCCTATGACGGCCTTGCTAGAAAAGAGTGCTAAGTTTGTGTGGTCTGATAAATGCCAGGCAAACTTTGAAGAGTTAAAGAAGAGATTAACCACAACACCAGTCCTAGTTCTGCCAGACTTGAACAAAAGCTTCTTCATCTATTGTGATGCATCTCGTCTGGGACTTGGATGTGTTCTGATGCAAGAAGGAAGGGTAGTAGCTTATGCATCTAGACAGCTGAGAAAGCACGAGGTGAACTATCCAACTCATGATTTGGAGTTAGCAGCTGTTGTCCATGCTCTAAAAATATGGAGACATTATCTAGTTGGGCATAAGTGTGATGTGTACACAGATCATAAAAGTCTGAAGTACATATTTACTCAATCAGATCTGAATTTGAGGCAACGCCGTTGGCTAGAACTGATCAAAGACTATGACCTGGAGGTACATTATCACCCAGGAAAGGCCAATGTTGTAGCTGACGCCTTGAGCACGAAAACGTATGCAAATGGTTTGCAAGTAGAGTTTACGTCAGCAGAGTTGAGAGCTGAAATGACATATCTTAATCTATGCTTTGCAAATAATGTTGTGGATATAACAGTTGAACCTACCTTGGAGAAAGAAATCTGTGAGGGTCAGCTGAAAGATGAGAAATTGCAAGAGATAGCAGAGAACATAGTGCTGGGAAAGGCACCAGGTTTCAAGATGGATGAAAATGGAACACTATGGTTTGGAAAAAGGATATGTGTGCCTGAAGCGAAAGCTATCCGTGATGCCATCTTGCGAGATGCGCATGAATCTGCCTACTCTATACATCCCGGCAGTACCAAAATGTACTTAGATCTGAAAGAAAAGTACTGGTGGTATGGTTTGAAGCGAGATGTGGCAGAATATGTGGCCCTATGTGACACCTGTCAGAAGGTCAAGGCTGAACATCAGAGACCGGCAGGATTGTTACAGCCTATGCAGATACCCGAGTGGAAATGGGAAGAAGTGGGAATGGACTTTATCACTGGATTACCCCGCACACAAAGAGGCTATGACTCTATATGGGTAATCATTGACCGTCTCACTAAGGTCGCTCACTTCCTACCAGTTAAAACCACTTATAATGGAGCAAGGTTAGCAGAGCTGTACATGGAGAGAATTGTGTCTCTGCATGGTGTTCCGAAGAAAATAGTGTCTGACAGAGGAACACAATTCACATCTCATTTTTGGCATCAGATACACCAATTATTGGGAACCAAGCTGAATTTCAGTTCTGCTTATCACCCACAAACAGATGGGCAGACTGAAAGGATAAATCAGATCTTGGAGGACATGCTGAGAGCATGTGCCCTTCAGCATGGGATTAGTTGGGATAAAAGCCTACCATATGCTGAATTCTCCTACAACAACAGTCATCAGAAGAGTCTCAAAATGGCTCCTTTTGAAGCTTTGTATGGAAGAAAGTGTAGAACTCCTTTGTTCTGGAATCAGACAGGAGAAACTCAAGTGTTCGGACCGGATGTTCTTCGAAATGCTGAAGAACTAGTAAGAATGATCCGGGATAACTTGAGGATAGCTCAGTCCCGACAAAAGAGTTATGCAGATACTCGCAGGAGGGACTTAGCTTTCAAAGTGGGAGACTATGTGTACTTGAAAGTGTCACCTATGAGGAGCGTGAAGAGGTTCAACATGAAAGGAAAGTTGGCACCCAGATACATAGGTCCTTTCCGGATCTTGTCCAGACGTGGAGAAGTGGCCTATCAGCTTGAGCTACCTGAGAGTCTATCAGGCGTTCATGATGTGTTCCATGTCTCTCAGCTGAAGAAATGTCTGAGGGTGCCTGAAGAGCAAGTTCCCCTGGAAGAGATCAAGATAGGAGAGGATCTCACTTATGAAGAGTACCCTATCAAGATCTTAGAGACAGAAGAAAGAGTTACCAGGAGCCGAGTTATCAAGATATGCAAAGTTCAGTGGAACAGATATACAGAAGAAGAGGCTACCTGGGAAAGAGAAGAAGATCTTCGGAAATCTTATCCGCAGCTGTTTGAGTAAGCACCAGTCGAATCTCGAGGACGAGATTCATCTTAAGGGGGGTAGAGTTGTAACACCCTAAAAATTTCTCCAAAATAAAATAGGTGAAAATGATTTAATCATGAATTTGTGAGCATTTAACCTAGGGGTTAAATAATTTTTGTTGAATTAAAATAAATGTGGCAACATGTTTATGCACTCAAGCTGATGCACTGGATTTATTTGTGTGATTGGTTTTTACCAAAATTCGAAGTGAATTCAAATTTTATTTGAAAATGGTTTGAAAATGTGTTGAAACAAAAGAAAAGGGGTTTTTCTTTCCTTATCATCTCTCCCTTGCTTTCGGCCCGGATGGCTTGGCAGCCCAGTCCGCCAACCCCTCCCTCTCTTCTCCCGTCCCTGCGCTAGGCCTCCCTTCTCTTCTCCCTTTCTCCCGCCGCGGCCCAGCAGGCCGGCCCGCTCGCGCTCGACTGGCAGGCCTGCGCCCGCCTCTCCCTTCCTCTCTCTCTCTCTGACTCCCCGTCCCCACCTGTCGGCGCCTACCTCCTTCCCCAACGCGCACGCGTCCGAGCTGGGAACCGCCGCTGCCGCACGCTCCGCTTCGCCCGCGCCCGCTCCCACGGCCTCGCCTCTCCCTCGTCCATATAGTGGACGCGGTCTCCTGCCCGCTCCTTTTTTTCCCCACTCCCGCACCCGCAGAGCCGCGCAGCAGAGCAACCACCCGAGCAATCGCGACCAGAGCTCCCCTCCGATTCAGCGCCGCCCCAGCCGATTGCATCCTCCTCCGAGCTCCGCCGCGCCTCGGTGAAGTTGTCGAACCCCTTGTCTTCCTCCACTTGCGCTCGGCTTCGCCCAAACCATTGTTGTTTGGTGCAGAGCCACCGTCGGCGTTTTAATCTCCTTCGGACCTCGTCGTTCATCGCCGTCCGAGCCTCCCCGTCCTTCCTTTCAGCGCGGTAAGAACCCCCTGGCGACCTGCTCCTTCTCTGTTCCCCTGGTCTGGCTCGGGGTGCCCCCTGCGCCCGAGTCCGCGAGCTCCCGTGACCCGGCCATGGCGCGAGCGCGCCCAGCGTCGCGACGTCGCGGCTGGTGCCTGGCCACGGCGCGCCATCGGCTCGCCCCGCGCACGCGCACCCCGGGGATCTAATCCGCGCCTTCCACGATCGATCCAACGGCCTTGAGTGGCCCGTACCCCTTCGGGGGAGATTTTGTTAAAGAACCCCCGAAGAAGCCTTGAATCAACCCGCGCTCCACTCAGTACTATTCACTGAGTCTTTGCAAACTTCCGACCAGGCCCCTGCATTTCCATTGAATTGAGGCGCAGTCCAGCCGGCAGATAATTTGATTTAAAATTCAGTTTAAATTTCCGATTTAAATTTATATGCTTTTCCAGCTATTTACAGATTTGCCACTACACTAAAACGCTTATAAAATTCACGTTTTCGCTCCGTTTTGACCCGTTCAAGTTGCGTTAGATTCGTAATTTAGTTTTCTATCTGTTTATGCCTCTGTTAGTCGGCTTAGGTCAGTTTAGTTTCAGGGTTTATGTTAATCTTGTTTAGGGCTTTAGAAACGCCGTTTCGACCGTAACTTTCGCGTCGTAACTCCGTTTTCGGTGAACCAAAACTTGTTGTGATCGTAGAAACGCGTCCTTCTATTTTATCAAAGTTTTATTTCTGCTTATTACTGTTTGGTGTACTGTTCTAATGATAGTCCTGTTTGCTTTGTATGTATGCGCCTGGTATGCGTGTTGATGTTATGTGATCGAGTAGACGGTGAGTCGGTGTGGTACGATCAGGACCCTTCTTTCGACGATCAGCAGGAGGACCAGTCTTTCAACAACCAAGGCAAGTTAGCATGGGATCTCCTTGTTACCTATTCACTTTACCATTAATTTACTCATTTATGCATGTGTCCAATTGAGCAACCTTAGAGACCCACTTAGCTTTGTTATCTGTGAAGTTCTTGACTCCGTGGGATATATGCATATGGGTAGAATGCTAGTGCTAACTGACTAATAACTGATCCAGTCCAATGATGAATATTTCTCATGTTGATATGATGATAAACGGTTAATAAAACTTGCTGTTAGCAAAAGCTGGGATTGACAGTGCTACCATGAGTGCTATATGGCTCTGGTTTTAGCTCAGTAAACTGGACCTTTTCTAACTTGTTAGTGGTGACCCGAAAGGGCCCAAAAGGGGCTTGCCACTTTGGGTGTAGGGCTGCTCCTGTTCCTATGTGTATAGCTGCGATGGCCTTCTGCCATAGGAAAGGGGGGTTAGTACATCTGCCTGCCAAGGAAACCTAGCGGCCCTAACATGTTAGACGAACCAGCGAAAGGCTTCATAGTGTACCCTGCTGATCTACCTTGGAAGTGGATCAAGAGGTTGGCCGCCTCGGGCACAAGGGTAACACGGCTTGTGGGTAAAGATGCACAAGCTCTGCATAGTGTAAAACTGTTATAACAGTCGTGCTCACGGTCACGAGCGGCCCGGAAAACTAGCAGAACTATGATACATAATTAAATGTTACTTTATGTTGATGGTGCTCCTATTTCTGAGTTATTTATCATTGATGGACAATATGGATCATGGGTTAAGGGTTAAGCACAATATTCATTCACCTTAATGCTAAAACTTTGCCAACTTAAAAGCTAACTGCAGTCAGACAGTGTCAGCCTTTTGAGCCTCATGAACCCTATGTTAGCTTGCTAAGTACGTGGAGTACTTACGCTTGTTGTTTATCTTCTTTTTGGGCAAAATCCCGGATGGGTAACAGATGAAGGGGGAGTTGGTGACTTCCCAGAGGACTTCTAGGCTAGTTGTTCCCCCAGTTAGCTTTCCCTGTGGAGTTGGTCTTGTTAGCAGTTCAGTTATCTTTTGTTTCGCTTGATGTAAGACTTGTGTTGATACTATCGTTATGTAATAAACAATGTGATGATGCCACTTTTTGTAATTTGTCTAACTTATGTGTGTGATCGTTTCCTGGGCACACATGAGTATTCCGCCTCAATTTTATCCTTAAAGTTGGGGTGTGACAATATTAATATGTTTTAATCTATAATTATTTAAACTTAAGATATTAAAATGTGACACTGTGCTAGAATTCATGGGAGCGAATTCAGACTGGACCCCATAAGCCAAAGCGCAGAATGGCTCAACAACCTTGTTCTTACAGAGCAACAGAATTTCTTTGCGTTAGGATGGAGCGGCGGAGGGGGGGGTCGATCTGTGTGACAACATTAGTATCTTCTTAACAATATATCCAGGGTCGTCATACCCTCGTATATTGAGTTTTTTAATAATAATTTCAAGTTCAAAGTTTCATGATTACACGGTAGTATAGAAAAGATTTTCTAAGGAAGTGTTGAAACATCACTACCCCAGATCTTCACATCACTCGTTCAAAATCCCCCTTCACTGCCAGATTTTGAATCGGCAGTGCCATACCGGCAGTGATGTGCGGTTTACAATAATGTGAAATCCAAAAGATAGTCTAAAAATAGGAAAACTGACAGTGACGTGTAATCCAAAAAAAGGCTAAAAATAGGAAAAATAAAATTTTAATTACGAGAGAGGCTTTATCATGCATAACACAGATAGATTTTTCGTCCTAGCCATTTTATGTCAATTTGATTTTGAAAAGAGTATTTAAGACCTTCAATGAATTGAGGTCAAATGAAAAACTTATGCGCTACAAAGTTTTATAACTTGTTGAGATCTACAACTTCCATTTCGGTAGTCTCTGCATATGAGGATGTTTACAAAATTTGAATTTCAAATTTGAGAAATTCAAACGTAGTTTTTCATGACAAGATGACTTTAAATCAAAAAGTTGCCAACTTCAAAGTTTCATAATTTTTTGACACTACAACTTTTGTTTTTGTTGTTTGTCTATCTGAGGTCATTTAAAAAATTCAAATTTTAAATTTTAGTAAATTCAAATGTAGTTTTCTTGGCAAGATAATTTCAAATCAAAATGTTGTCAACTATAAAGTTTTATAACTTTTATAGATCTACAACTTTTATGTTGGTAGTTTCTCCATCCAAAGTTGTTTATGAAATTTAAATTTCAAATTCTAGAAGTTCAAGCGTAGTTTTCCTTAACAAGATGATTTCAAATCAAAAAGTTGTCAGCTATAAATTTCATAATTTTCTGAGATCTATAACCTTCAAATCAAAAAGTTGTCATACCTTCGTAGATCTGAGTTCTTTTTTCTAAAAAGTGAGATTAACAACCTAGACTAAAAAGTGAAGAGGAAGACTCTGTGAGGACCGCACATTAATCAATAATTGATTTTTAAGGCACTATTTTCTAGGCGTAACTTTGACAAGAGCTCCAGATAAACCAGAACCCTTGCTACTTCTTCAAGTTCATAATAACATTAATTTCACAAACCTGAAACATATGAATGCATCAACTCTCTCTTCCATTGCCATCACCAACACCAGTGATCAGTATATATCATCCATTGACCAAATTTACAAGGACAAAAAACAGAGCACATATATTGAATCAGGTGCATCGACACATAGTATACTGCACTTCAAGTAATAAATCATACTCCCTCCATCCCAAATTATAAGACGTTTGATTTTTTAAGTCAAGTTTGACCACTCATCTTATTCAAAAAATAATTATATAAATATAGATAAATTCAAGACATTCTTGAATAACTTTTATTAATAAACAAAGTCACGACAAAAGAAGTGGAACTTTACAAAAAAATGAATAAGACGAGTGGTTAAAGTTGGTGCCAAAAAATAGTCAAACATCTTATAATTTTGTATGGATTGAGTACTACTGCCAACAACAACGCAGATGTCGGCAAACTCACCATTCAACCATCCTACCATTTTCACATGCTTACTTCTAGAGTTGTAAAATTAATGTTCTCAAGCCAACCATTGAAATTTGATTGACACTGACTCAAAGATAAGTTGTGGCTGGCCTGGAGGCCAGAGCGCGGGCCGCGAACCACCTCCGCGTAGTCGCACCTGTGCATGAACCTAGCGGCTGGGCCTGCAGTGCAGGCTACAACTTCCTCGACTCAATGCTGTTTATCTATGTTTGCCTAGCTGTTCAAAAGTGTCAAGTATGAAAATTGTTTTATATTGAAACAGTTAATTGGAAATGACTGAGAAACTAATGGGTTATGATTCTCTCGTGATTAGTTATGCTCCTCTCTATCTCCTACAGGTGAGGTAATCTATGCTGGCTCTTCATTGGAAGGCAGCAACTAGAGCCGCTGACTGGCCCTTCAGGTGAGGTAATCCAGGTTGGTGTCTCTCCTCTGGTATCCTGCTGCTTATTCTGCTTCAGCATTTACTTGATTGGTCTCTATGCAAGAATGACTACACATGATTTGCTTGAATGCTAGTGTCTTGGTTTGCTTCAAGGGAGGCAAGATGAGGATGAGCTCGGCGAGGGCGCCTGGGACGACGCATGGCTTCGGGTCAACAGAGTTGGCATGGATCTGTGACAACCACGGCGTGGCGCGAGGTGGACGTCGTGGCATGGCTTCCTACTCCGTTTATGGACTGAGCGGCAGTGGCAGTTGGGAATCTAGGGCGTGCGAGATACTGACGCCCTCGGGGAGGGGAGGCTGAAAGCCCTAGTTTGGTTTTGGCTAATTGATGAAACCTATTTAGTCTAATCCTATTGCTAAGCATGTGTGTATCTTATAAGAAAGGATTGAGACCAAGCCAAGTGGTGGAGCTAGCAAGGTGGCAACCCTGAAGGATGATGATGGCCATAAGCAACTCAAGTGATCAAGTGCTCTACCATTGGTGAATTGCGAGAAGAAGAGAAGAGCTGGAGCAAAGAGGCCCGAAGGCAAAGGTATAACCTATAGGGCTCTTTGTTTTGGTGATCAAGACACTTAATGAGTGTGATCACATTTAGGATACATAGCCGTACTATTAAGAGGAGATAATTCACGGCTTATGCGGTGTTCAAGTGCCACTAGGTGTTCTCTAACATATTAATGCTATAGACCTAGTGAGTGACTAACTAAACCCTTGGAAATGCTTTGTAAAATGCAAACACACGTACACAAGTGTTGAAACACTTTGGTGTTGGCGCATGGGAGCAAGGGTAGAAGTTAGAAAGCGAAAGGTGCTGAGTCATCAGCATCGGACGTTGGGCCGAGCGTCCGATGGCTAACCCTATCTACAGACTGATGCTGAAGGAGCATCGGACACTGGCAACGGATGCTAAGGAATCACTGTTGCAGAGTCCGATGGAGATGACGTCGTGTGTGCAAGCTTCGCAGAGAGCATCGGACGCTGGCCTGCATCCGATGCCAAACCATCGGTCGCGTCCGATGTGTTTGGGAGCATTCTGGAACCTCTCTGCATGGTCATCGGACGTAGGGCATAAGCGTCCGATGTGAGGGTGTTGGCGCGTCCTATGTGGCAATGAAAAAGAGCTAAGAATAGCAGTGGCATCGGAGCGTCCGATGCCTGGTATTGGCGCGTCCGATGTCACTTTAGTCGTGGTGCGAAGAGTTTTGACCGTTGGGATCAAGCGGCTCGAATTCGTATCTGAGGGACACGTGGTGCTCATCGGAGCATCAGACGCTGGGGTAGCGTCCGATGGCCCCGACATCGGCGCGTCCGATGCTCGCGTTTTCAGCCCAATGTCTAGGCCAACTTAAGTGGCCTATATAAGTGGCTTGGCTGGCTCACTTAGTTTCTCTCTTGCACATTTTGATTCCTAAGCATTCTAGTGAGCTTTGGCGAGCCTTCCAACTCATCTCCCAAGTTGATTTGATCAAACCAAGTAAGATTGAGTGATCTATTGCGTGATTTGAAAGAGTTCAATCTAATGGCACTAGTTCTTCGCATCGGCATTGAGTTTTCTTGTTACTCTTGGAATTTGTCGCTGTCTAGACGGCTTGGGGGAGTTGTGGTGTTGTTGGCAAGAAAAGGAGATTGTTCTTGGCCACCACCGATCGTGGTTGTGAGAGGTTTTGGAGCCTCACCTCGCCGGAGCGGCAAGAGGCATCCTTAGTGGATTGCTCGTGTCATTGAGCTACCTCACTAGTGGTAGATTCTTGTGGCGCTCTTTGTGAGTTTGGCTTTGTGTCGATTAGCCACCGGGTCACCTAGTGTTGGTCGACACAACGGGGAGTAGCATGCCGGCAAGCACGTGAACCTCGGGATAAATCTTCGTGTCCCATGTGCTTATTGTGATTGCTTTCATATCTTGGTGATTGGTCTTCATGTTCACATTCTTGGTGATTCGCATCACAAGTGGATTTCACCGGTGATTGGTTTCTACTAGACGATCCTGAAGGCTCGGTGAAATCACTTCTATCTAGCTTGTTTACTTTGTGTATTTACTTTGAGCTATTCCTTTTTGGGTAGATACTATCTCTTGTTGTATATCTTTTGTTATATACCTTGTGTAGCTAGTTGTGATTAGCTTGCTTAGTCTATCTATTGAACATACTCGTCTCATATACTTTTTGTATATCATACGTGTACTAGAGCTAGATAGTTTTATTCCGCATTAGATATTAGCTCTAGTTAATTATGTGACATAGAAATATTAGGTAGAATTGTTGTATAGGTGGCTTGCAACATACTATTAGGCTAGTGCAAATAGCTACGCCATTTGTTGTACTAATAGTGTTTGCCTAAGTGTTTTGTAGATTTTTAATTAGGCTATTCACCCCTCCCCTCTAGCCAATTTGGACCTTTCAAGTGGTATCAGAGCCGTGGTCACCGTTCGTTTGAGGCTTAACATCCTCCAGTGTTAAAATGGCTCAAATCAACTATATGGGGAAGCCACCACATTTTGACGGCACCAACTTTGATTGTTGGAAGAGGAAGATGTGTGCATTCACAAGAGGAATGAATAGGAAGATTTTGCGGATACATGGGTGTATGCCGAGTCTCTGAGTGATGAGTGATTGTCAACTGGGATAATGCGCATGTTCTTTGGCTTGTGTTGTGCAGGTGTCGAGCACGGATACAGTGATCAGAGGCAAGGTGAAGGTCAAGTAGAGACATGTCGTGCCGATGGACCGAGAGTGGCGAAGGGCGGACGTGAGGCTTGGACTGAGGGACCAGTGGCCCGAGGATCAGCTGTGGTGGCGGACAGCCTGGGACAGCGACGAGCGAAGACTTGCGGGCACGGTGTTGCTTGGGTCGAGGACCTGGGGACACGTGTCGGTGGAGGGGGTGCACGGGCGGTGCATCCCCTCTACGGCTCGGTTTGGTGGTTGAGCCACACAAAAACCACCGAGTGGACGGTTTCCAGGTTTGGGCCTCAAACCTGGACGTTGATGGTTTCCGAGTTTGGGCCACAAAACTCGGGCTGAGGATGGTTTCCAGGTTTGGGCCTCAAAACTTGGGTGCTGCGGGTTTCTGAGTTTGGGCCACAAAACTCAGGCGATGGACGGCTGGTTTCTCGGTTTGGGCCTCAAAACCGGGGGTTGGTCGTGAAGGCTGGTTTCTCGGTTTGGGCCTCAAAACCGGGGGCGAAGTCCGGGAAAAGGACGAGCGGAGCGGTGGTGGCACGAGGCGGCAATCGGTGAGGTTGCGTCGAGGCAACGCTACCAGTTGTGCGGGCGTGGCCGTCGGATCACCAGCATCTTCGAGTTAGTCCAGAATAACCCTAGGGTTTAGCTGGTTCGCTCTGTAATTAGAGAGGGGTAGAGTAGGAATTAGAATTAGGATAAGTAGAGGGAGACACCCTCCTCCCATTCTATCTCATCCATTTGCTCTTTGCCTTCTAGGTTTTCATGCTCTCCCAATCCCCTGCTGTAGCAACTAAGATCCGCAGAGAACCATACCTCTGTGTACTGGAGATTTTGAGGAAGTGAGACCGTAATCTCACTATTGTAGCGTGTGGTAGCCACACGGTTGCAAATTCGTGGTTGTGATTCGTGTTTTACTTGTGTTCTTCGCGGGTTGCTTTTCTCCACATTTTTCCCATTGATCGATCTCTCTACTCGGTGCGTCTCTTGCAAATCCGTTTGAACTGAGTTGTTCTAGATCGTGAGGCACTTCTTTCCACTGAAGGAAATCATCTCTAACCTCATGAGATAGTAGATCGGTCGATTTTCGATTTGGATCGAGTTTGCTCCTTTTGTCCCGAATTCTTGCAATTCACCAATTTGGAGTTAGGTTTGAGCCATGATCTCTTTGGGATAGCTCACTAACCTCCTAGGAACTCCTCATACCAAGTCTAAGCCTTGGTGCTTTTGATTTGGAGAAGATCGGGTTGAATTCGCGGAAGAAAAGTTCTGTATCGGGACCATCGGACGCTCTGTTCTTGAGCATCGGACGCTGAGTTCTTTCCATCGGAGCGTCCATTTCCACGTGTCATCTGACAGTGCTTTTAAAGGAGCATCGGACGCTGACCATCGCAGCGTCCATTGCCATCGGACGCGCCAGGGGTCAAGCATCGGACGCTAGGGTTTCACTGTAGCAGCGTCCGATGCCAGTCCAGTAAGGTTCCAGTAAAGGTCATTTTGCATCGGACGCGTCCGGTGCCAGGGCATCGGACGCTGCCAGCGTCCGATGCAGTGATTTCTTCACTGTTTCATTCGCAGTTTTGACCGTTCGACTCCGGATTTGGTTTTGGGTTTTTGCGTTGGATTCCTGACTTCGTGCTCTACAGAAATCGGGCTTCCCGCTTTGCAAAATAGCCTGAATCCCCCTCCCGTTGCTCGGGGGAGGTTGAGGTTACCCAAAGTCCATCCTGTCACCAGTTGACTTGCGTGAACTTGGGTGAGGAAGTTTTTGTGGTGTCCCGCTGTGTTCCTAGGGGACATCCACCCAGTCTATTGGGTCGTGGACATCACGCGCATCGGTTTTGCTCTTAGGGGTTGATTTTCAGGACAGAGGTTTAAAGTTTCTGAAAAGAAATTTTGAAGCTCCCATTCACCCCCCCCCTCTGGTCGCTTTCTGGTTGCACTTTCGGTCCTTCAATTGGTATCGGAGCAGGTTAAGGATCTTCCACCTTAGCCGGTTCTAGATCCACAGAAGGCGACATGGATCGCGGCGTGGGCAAACCGTTGTTTTTCGATGGGACAAACTATGCGTATTGGAAGATACGCATGTCGGCCTATCTACATAGTTTGGGTGCTTCCATCTGGGATATTTGCAACTCTGCCGATTACGTGGTCTTGGCTGCTCGTGTCTCTCAGCTTCAGATCGATGGGCACGATGCCAATAGCCGAGCCCGTAATGCTCTTTTCTCATGTCTAAGCATGAGTGAGTTTGATCGCGTTTCTCACCTCTCTACGGCTCGGGAGATTTGGGCTACCCTCATGCGTTTCCATGAGGGAACCACTCAAGTCAAAACCCGTCTCTACGAGTCGTTCAAGCGAGAGTATGAGAACTTTCGACACATGCCTGGCGAGAGCATAGAAAGTTTATTCGCTCGCTTTCAGGTGATTGTCAACAGGATGAGGGCTAACAAGGAGCTGTTGCCTTTCGACGATCATGAGAGAGCTCTCAAGCTACTCCATACACTTGATCGATCGGTGTGGGGTTCCAAGGTTTAGGCGATCATCGAATCGCCTAACTATGAGACCCTCACGTGCGACGAGCTCTTCAGTAAGCTCAAGTCCAGTGAGATCGATGCCATGGCGAGGGCTTCTTAGGAGAATCCTTCTGGCCCGTCGATGACTCTGCTTTCTGGCTCTTCTGCTAACACCTCTGGAGGATTTGCACTCTCTTCACTCTTTTCTATCACAGAGGAGCAGTTGGAGTCTTTGGGGGATGACGAGCTAGCTTTGCTCGCCAACCGGTTCTCGCGGTTCCACAACAACCGCATGAACCGTCACCGCGGAGGAGGACACTTAGGATGCTTTGAGTGCAGCGACCCCAACCACTTCATCGCCAATTGCCCGAAGAAGAACAAGCAAGTCTTCGGCAAGGCGGATCATGGGCACAAGTATGACTCCGGCAAGCGCAAGGAGAAGTACGTCCCCGCGAAGCACAAGCGGAAGGGCGGCTTCAACAAGGAGTACATCAAGACGAAGTACTTGGAGAAGGCCCAGGTTGAGCAACGTGCGTTCTTCGCCACGCTCAGCGACGTCGACGACTCGGATGACGACTCCGCTTCCTCAAGTGACGATGAGTCCGAGAAGAAGAAGAGGATCGAGGACAAGCTCAACGGCCTCTGCTTCTTCGCCGATGACGAGGGCTTCTGCACCATGGCCCTCAGCAAGGAGGTCGACGGCGAGCTGGAGGAGACCCCTCGGAACGACGACGACGACACCTCCTTTGTATCTCTGACCCCCGACGAGCTTTCTGCTGAGGTCAAGAAACTTACTGTCGCCCTCCTTAGTCAAGATAAGCTGCTTAGGCGTGCTGCTAGAGAGCGCAAGGAGTTGAGGCAGAAGTGGGAGGATACGGTGAAGGAGCTTGAGTTTGCCAAGTCCACCGTAGTTGTCTCTGAGGAGGTTGAGTGTGAGATGTGCACCACGCACATGACTGACCTTCTCACTTTGAGAGGTAAGTATGTTGCGTTGGTAGGAGAGGTGGATGAGCTGAAGGCTAGATCTTTGCTGTTGGGTGCGTGCAAGTCATGTGCGGGCTTGCAATCCGAGTTGGCAGAGAAGAATGTCAAGATTGTGTCTCTTGAGAAGGCCAGCTCGGATAGCACGTGTGTGACTAGGTGCGTTCTTTGTGAGGGTTTGGAGATGGAGATTGCGAATGTGAAGCATGACAAGATGCAAACCGAGGAGGAAAACACATACCTTCGGACCACCTTGTCATGGGTGTCGAGTGGTGAGCCGTAGCTTGGAATGATGATCTCCCAGTTCAAGCGTGCTGCAGGAGGTCCAGGTGTAGGCTTTGCTCCGGGTGTTGATGTGTCATCTTTTGGCAAGATTGGAGAGTCGAGTTGTCTTAACCCATGTGAGAAGCCCAACTCCACCACTACTCCCAAGCTTACCAAGATTCCACCCAAAGAGCCTTTCAAGCCTAACACCAAGGATGGTGTATTTGTGGAACCTCCGAGAGCTCCACCCAAGAAACAATCATGGGCTCCAAAACCAAACCACCTCAAGAACAAGCTTGACACCATGCCACCCATCCAAGAGGAGCTTATGCCACAGAAGGGCAAAGTGATCCATACCCACTACCGTGAGTACCAACAACCCCCTATGAGAGCAGTGAGGTACCATTGTGAGCATTGTGGGAGAGATGGACACTTGAGTGAGTTTTGCTTTCAGCGCAAGAGAGAGGCGCGCCATGCAAAGGAGATGAACAACATGGACATGTGCCATCCCTTCCATGATGTACATGTGCCTAATGTTCAGAGGCGTGCTGCTAGGCCTAGAGGTCCAAAACCTCAAGTTCCTAGGCCTAGGCCGCGAGGAGGTCGTGCCTGACGGGAGCCTGCAGTTGCAGGCTATGAACCCCATGGCGGTGGCTTTGTAGTTGAGCGTTTTCCACCACCGTGTTTTGACTATCGCGATGGGCGCTCCTCCCTTAGCGGACCACGTTTTCCTCTACGTGGTGATCGCTCTTCCCGTAGACGTGCTAGGAATGGTTTTTCTGCTAACCGTTCTTTTGAGCAGTCGGCCCAACACTGGTTTTCCCCTTACTTCACTAACCCCAGTGTTGGACCGTATGCTCACCCTATGTGTTTTTATTGATGTAGGTAAAATGATTAGAGAATGTTTGGTTGGTGGATTCCGGTTGCTCGAGGCACATGACCGGAAACGCCAAGTGGTTCTCCAGTCTTAGTCCGGTTACCGGAAAGGAGTTTATCACCTTCGGCGATAATAGTAAAGGTAAAGTATTGTCTCGTGGGTCGGTGCGAGTTAATGAGCACTTTGTGTTGCGCGATGTTGCTCTTGTTTCTAACTTGCATTTTAATCTTCTTTCTGTTTTGCAACTCTTTGATGATGACTATGAGATTCGTTTTAAACCGAATCTCAGTTGTATTTTGGATCCTCAGGGCAATCTTGTGTGTTTGATTTCGCCCTTTGGAAAAGTCTTTCGCGCGAATTTCTCGGAGTCTTTTGGCATTTCTCGTTGTCTTGTGGCTGGACCTTCCTCCTCTGTTCTTTGGAAGTGGCATAGGAGACTTGGACATTTGAGCTTCGACTTGCTTGCAAGGCTTAGTTCACTTGGTCTAATCCGAGGATTGCCCAAGTTATCCATGGAGAAGGATCTTGTTTGCCATTCTTGTAGACATGGGAAGATGGTTGCCGCTCCCCACCATCCAGTGACTCAGGTCATGACTAAGCGTCCTGGAGAGCTTTTGCACATGGACCTTGTTGGTCCGGCTCGGGTGAGTTCGGTTGGGGGGAAGTGGTATGTGCTTGTTGTTGTTGACGACTTTTCGAGATATTCGTGGGTCTTCTTTTTAGCTGAGAAGACCGAGACTTTCTCCTTTGCTCGCAATCTGATTTTGCGTCTTCAGAACGAGTTCCTTTTGAACTCGATGCGAGCTATTAGGAGTGATAATGGTTCCGAATTCAAGAATTCGGATTTTGAGAAGTTTTGTAACTCTCTGGGTTTAGAGCATCAGTTTTCTTCTCCCTACACACCGCCACAGAATGGTGTTGTAGAGAGGAAGAATCGGACCCTTGTAGAGATGGACAGGACGATGCTCGATGAGCATAGGACTCCTAGGCGATATTGGGCCGAAGCGATGAGCACTGCATGCTACATTTCCAATCGCATTTTTCTCCGAGCTTTCTTGAAAAAGACTTCTTATGAGTTGCGTTTTGGAAAACTGCCCAAGGTGAGTTACTTTAGAGTCTTTGGTTTCCATTGTTTTATACTTAAGAAAGGCAACCTGGACAAATTTGAGTCTTGTTCTTCTGACGGTGTGTTTTTGGGTTATGGTGCGGATACATGGGTGTATGCCGAGTCTCTGAGTGATGAGTGATTGCCAACTGGGATGATGCGCATGTTCTTTGGCTTGTGTTGTGCAGGTGTCGAGCACGGATACAGTGATCAGAGGCAAGGTGAAGGTCAAGTAGAGACGTGTCGTGCCGATGGACCGAGAGTGGCGAAGGGCGGACGTGAGGCTTGGACTGAGGGACCGGGGGCCCGAGGATCAGCTGTGGTGGCTGACAGCCTAGGACAGCGACGAGCGAAGACTTGCGGACATGTGTTGCCTGAGTCGTGGACTTGGGGACACGTGTCGGTGGACGGGGTGCACGGGAGGTGCATCCCCTCTACAGCTTCGGTTTGGTGGTTGAGCCAGAGAAAAACCATCGGGTGGACGGTTTTCAGGTTTGGGCCTCAAAACCTGGGTGCGGATGGTTTCCGAGTTTGGCCACAAAACTCGGGCTAAGGACGGTTTCCAGGTTTGGGCCTCAAAACCTGGGTGCTGCGGGTTTGCTGAGTTTGGGCCACAAAACTCAGGCGTTGGTGGGCTGGTTTCCCGGTTTGGGCCTCAAAACCGGGGGTTGGTCGTGAAGGCTGGTTTCCCGGTTTGGGCCACAAAACCGAGGGTGCGACATCCAGGAAAAGGACGCAGAGCGGTGGCGGCACGTGGCGGCAATCGGGAGGTTGCGTCGAGGCAACGCTACGAGTTGTGCGGGTGTGGCCGTCGGATCCACCTACCATCGAGTTGGTCCAGAATAACCTTAGGGTTTAGCTGGTTCGCTCTATAAG
The DNA here is from genome assembly GCA_009763385.1 of Coix lacryma-jobi var. lacryma-jobi. Lineage (NCBI taxonomy): Eukaryota > Viridiplantae > Streptophyta > Magnoliopsida > Poales > Poaceae > Coix > Coix lacryma-jobi. Next base: position 147,455,071 of record CM019823.1, on the reverse strand, counting down.
TAGTTAGGGGTAGAGTGGGAATTAGGAATAGTTAGAATAAGGATAAGTAGGGGGAGACACCCACCTCCCCATCCATCTCAGTCATTTGCTCTTTGCTTTTAGGGTTTCCTGCTCTCCCAATCCCCTGCTGTAGCTAGCTGAGATCCGCAGAGAACCATACCTCTGTGTACTGGAGATTTTGAGGAAGTGAGGCCGTAACCTCACTGTTGTAGCGTGTGGTAGCCACACGGTTGCAGATCGATGTGTTGATTCGCGTTTTGGTTCGTGTTCTTCGCGTTCTTCGTTTCTCCACGATTTTCCCGTCACTCGATCTCTCTCTCTCGTGCGTCTTTGCAAAATCCGTTTGAATCAACTTGTTCGTATTTGAAAGGAGATCATTTCCACTGAAGGAATTTATCTAACTCCTCATGAACAAGTAGATCGGGTTGATTTCATTTTCCTGGCGCTTTTCGGTTCATCCTCCTCCCCTTTTGATTTCCCGGAGTTTGAGTCAATTTGAGCGGATGATTTCTTGGGGATAGTCTCCTAACTACTCCGTGATCATCCTCTCCAAGTTTGGGAACGTGGGATTTTGGTTTGAATCGATTTGGAGAAGATTTGGATGAAGGGCGACCGAAATCGCCCTCTCTGGGTGTTGGCGGACAGTCCGCCACCCCAGGAACGGACAGTCCGCGCGTCGGGGTCGAGCCAAACCAGTGGCTGCGGGCCTCGGCCACTTTGGGCAGATTTGACCGGCGGATAGTCCGTCGTTGGTCTTCGCGGATAGTCCGGGACTTGAGCAGGGAACTTCAGCAGCCTTGCTGTTTTGGTCATTTGACCTGCGGACAGTCCGGCCCTTGCTCGCGGACAGTCCGGGGCTACGGCGGACAGTCCGGGACCGTACCCGCGGATAGTCCGGGAACTCGCAGACTGTTGTTCTTCAGTGCATTTGGTCTCCCGGCTTCCTCGCTTGGTTTTGGGACTTCTCGTTTTGCCTTGTAGTTGACCAAGGAACCTCTCTAGGTATCTTTGCTACTTGTTAGCATTGGTATTTAGGGATTTCTCAACGTAGCCGTCTATCTACGTTCAGGACTTGGTTTTTGAGGGTCGTACTTGTCTTGGTGCTTTTGCCATTCGGTTTGCTATCGCTTTGTGGTGCCTCGCTGTGATCCTAGGGATCATCCACCCTCTTCCAAGGGTCGTGGGCATCACGGTTTTGGTCGAAGCTTTCGGGGGTTGATTTTGGGACATTTGGCCAAAGTTTCGAAAGAATTTTTGTTGGCTCCCATTCACCCCCCCTCTGGTCGCCTTGCTAGTGCTTTCTCGGTCCTTCAATTGGTATCAGAGCAAGGTTAAGGATCTTCCACCTTAGCCGGTTCTAGATCCACAGAAGGCGACATGGATCGCGGTGTGGGCAAACCGTCGTTCTTTGATGGGTCGAACTATGCGTATTGGAAGATACGCATGTCGGCTTTTCTGCAGAGTTTGGGTGCTTCTATTTGGGATATTTGCAACTCTGCTGATTACGTGGTCTTGGCTGCTCGTGTGACTCAGCGTCAGATCGATGATCACGATGCCAATAGCCGAGCTCGTAATGCTCTTTTCTCATGCTTGAGCATGACAGAGTTTGATCGCGTTTCTCACCTCGCTACGGCTCGGGAGATTTGGGCATCCCTCATGCGTTTCCATGAGGGAACCTCTCAAGTCAAAACCCGTCTCTACGAGTCGCACAAGCGAGAGTACGAGAACTTTCGACATATGCCTGGCGAGAGCATAGAGAGTTTATTCGCTCGCTTTCAGGTGATTGTCAACAGGATGAGGGCTAAGAAGGAGCTGTTGCCTTTCGACGATCATGAGAGAGCTTTGAAGCTTTTGCATACTCTTGATCGGTCGGTGTGGGATTCCAAGGTTTAGGCGATCATTGAATCGCCTAGCTATGAGACCCTCACGTGCTACGAGCTCTTTAGCAAGCTCATGTCCAGTGAGATCGATGCCATGGCGAGGGCTTCTTATGAAAATCCTTCTGGCCCGTCGATAGCTTTGCTTTCTGGCTCTTCTGCTAACCCCTCTGGAGGAATTGCACTCTCTTCACTCTTTTCTGTCTTAGAGGACCAGCTTGAGTCTTTGGGGGATGACGAGCTAGCTTTGCTCGCCAACCAGTTCTCGCGGTTCCACAACAACCGCATGAACCGTCGCCACGGAGGAGGACGCTCAGGATGCTATGAGTGCGGCGACCCCGATCACTTCATCGCCAACTGTCCCAAGAAGAAGAACACATCTGGGAAGGGCGATCATGGGCACAAGTACGACTTCGGCAAGCGCAAGGAGAAGTACGTCCCCGTGAGGCACAAGCGGAGAGGCGGCTTCAACAAGGAGTACATCAAGAAGAAGTACTTGGAGAAGGCCCAGGCTGAGCAGCGTGCATTCTTCGCCACGCTCAGCGACGTCAACGGCTCGAACGACGACTCCGCTTGCTCAAGCGATGATGAGTCCAAGAAGAAGAAGAGGATCGAGGACAAGCTGAACGGCCTCTGCTTCTTCGCCGACGACGACGGCTTCTGCACCATGGCCCTCGGCAAGGAGGTCGACGGCGAGCTGGTGGACTCCCCTCAGAACGACGACGACGACGACACCTCCCAGGTATCTCTCACCCACGACGAGCTTTCTGCTGAGGTCGAGAAGCTTACTACCGCCTTGCTTAGTCAGGACAAGTTGCTTAGGCGTGCTGCTAGAGAGCGCAAGGAGTTTAGGCAGAAGTGGGAGGACACGGTGAGGGAGCTTGAGTTTGCTAAGTCCACCATGGTCGTATCTGAGGATGCTGAGTGCGAGATGTGCACCAAGCACATGACTGACCTTCTCACTCTGAGAGGTAAGTATGCTGCTTTGGTTGGAGAGGCGGATGAGCTCCGGGCTAGGCCCATGTTGTTAGGTGCGTGCAAGACCTGTCCAGGCTTGCAATCCGAGTTGGCAGAGAAGAATGCCAAGATTGTGTCTCTTGAGAAGGCCAGCTCGGGTAGCACTTGTGTGACTAGGTGTGCTTTGTGCTAGGGTTTGGAGATGGAGATTGCGAATGTGAAGCATGACACGATGCAAACCGAGGAAGAAAACACATACCTTTGGATCATCTTGTCATGGGTGTCTTGTGGTGAGCCACAGCTCGGGATGATGATCTCCCAATTCAAGCGAGCTGCTGGAGGTCCTGGTGTAGGCTTTGCTCCGGGTGTTGATGTTTCTGCTTTTGGGAAGATTGGAGAGTCGAGTGGTCTGAACCCGAGTGAGAAGCCAAACTCCACCACTACTCCCAAACTTACCAAGCTTCCACCCAAAGAGCCTCTCAAGCCTAACACCAAGGATGGAGTGTTTGAAGAACCTCCGAGAGCTCCACCCAAGAACCAAGTGTGGCATCCCAAACCCAACCACTTGAAGAATAAGCTTGACACGATGCCACCTAATCACGAGGAGTTGTTGCCACAGAAGGGCAAGGTGATCCACACCCACAACCGTGTGTACCAACAACCCCCTTTGAGAGCGGTGAGGTACCATTGTGAGCATTGTGGGCGAGATGGACACTTGAGTGAGTTTTGCTTTCGGCGCAAGAGAGAGGTGCGCCGTGCTAGGGAGATGAACAACCCGGACATGTACCATCCTTTCCATGATGTACATGTACCGAATGTTCAGATGAGAGCTCCGAGGAGAGCTGCTAGGCCTAGAGGTGCAGTGCCTCAAGTTCCTAGGCCTAGGCCTCATAGAGAGCGTGCCCGGCGGGAGCCGGCTGTTGTAGGCTATGGACCCCGTGGCGGAGGCTTTGTTGAGCGTTTTCCCCCACCGCGTTTTGAGTATCGCGATGGACGCTATTCCCTTAGCGGACCACGTCTGTCTAAACGTGGTGATCGCTTCCTCCGTAGGTGTGCTAGGAATGGTTTTTACACTGACCGTTCTTTTGAGCAGCCGGCCCAACACTGGTATTCCTCCTACTTCACTAACCCCAGTGTTGGACCGTATGCTCACCCTATGTCTTTTTATTGATGTAGGTAAAACGATTGGAGAACGTTTGGTTGGTGGATTCCGGGTGTTCGAGACACATGACCGGAAACGCAAAGTGGTTCTCCAGTCTTAGTCCGGTCGCCGGAAAGGAGTATATTACCTTCGGCGACAACAACAAAGGTAAGGTGCTGTCTCGTGGGTCTGTGCGAGTTAATGAGCACTTTGTGTTGCGCGATGTTGCTCTTGTTTCTAACTTGCATTTTAACCTTCTTTCTGTTTCGCAACTTTTCGATGATGACTATGAGATTCGTTTTAAACCGAATCTCAGTCGTATTTTGGACCCTCAGGGCAATCTTGTTTGTGTGATTTCGCCCTTTGGGAAAGTCTTTCGTGCGGATTTCTCGGAGTCGTTTGGTATTTCCCGCTGTCTTTTGGCTAGTCCTTCCTCCTCTGATCTTTGGAAGTGGCATAGGAGGCTCGGTCATTTAAGCTTCGACTTGCTTGCAAGACTTAGCTCACTTGGCCTAATCCGAGGATTGCCCAAGCTGTCGATGGTGAAGGATCTTGTTTGCCATTCTTGTAGACATGGGAAGATGGTTGCTGCTCCCCACCATCTAGTGACTCAGGTCATGACTAAGCGCCCTGGAGAGCTTTTGCACATAGACCTTGTTGGTCCGGCTCGGGTGAGCTCGGTTGGGGGGAAGTGGTATGTGCTTGTTGTTGTCGACGATTTTTCGAGATATTCGTGGGTCTTCTTTTTAGCTGAGAAGACCGAGACCTTCTCCTTTGCTCGCAATCTGATTTTGCCTCTTCAGAACGAGTTCCCTTTGAACTCGATGCGAGCTATTAGGAGTGATAATGGTTCCGAATTCAAGAATTTGGATTTTGAGAAGTTTTGTAACTCTTTGGGTTTGGAGCATCAGTTTTCTTCCCCCTACACACCGCCTCAGAATGGTGTTGCAGAAAGGAAGAATCGGACCCTTGTAGAGATGGCCAGGACGATGCTCGATGAGCATAGGACTCATAGGCGATATTGGGCCGAAGCTATGAGCACTGCATGCTACATTTCAAATCGCATTTTTCTCCGAGCTTTCTTGAAAAAGACTTCTTTTGAATTGCGTTTTGGAAAACTGCCCAAGGTGAGTTATTTTCGAGTTTTTGGTTGCCATTGTTTTATACTCAAAAAGGGCAACTTTGACAAATTTGAGTCTCGTTCTTCTGACGGTGTGTTTTTGGGTTATGGCACTCACACTCGAGCTTATCGTGTACTTAACCTTGACACTAACCGAGTCATGGAGACATCCGATGTCACCTTCGACGAGACCATGGTTTGTCCTTCTTCTCGTTTTGAGTGTGCAGGTGATCATGAGGTTGGTGAGCCTCTTTTTGATGACGAGGACGAGGGTGCTGAAGGTATGGATGATCCAGCACCCCCTCCACCTGATGTGCCGCAAGGAGCGGCTTCTACGACGACTCACGGTCCCGATACTTCTTCTTCCTGGGGGCCGTGGGATCCGCCACCCCGAGCGGTACCTTTTGTACCCAGGGAGGCACCAGCTGCTGTTGAGGGGGAGATCACTTCTGCACGGGAGGCACCACGACACATCCAGCGCCAACACCCCCCTCAGCAGATGATCGGCAACATTGACGAACGGGTTACTCGGTCCAGGTCTCAAATCTCTCACTTTGCTCATTCTGCTTTTGTTGCTGATTTTGAGCCCCGAGATGTTGGACACGCCTTGACGGACCCGGATTGGGTCAATGCCACGCATGAGGAGTTAGAAAACTTTGAGAGAAATCGGGTTTGGGTTCTAGTGTCTCCACCTTCTGAGTGTCATCCAATTGGGACAAAATGGGTTTTCAAAAACAAACAGGGAGAAGATGGCCATGTTGTGAGAAACAAGGCCAGACTTGTAGCCTAGGGATATAGTCAGAAGGAGGGGATAGACTATGAGGAGACTTTTGCTCCTGTAGCTCGTTTGGAGGCTATTAGGATACTCTTGGCTTTTGCTGCATCCAAAGGTTTCAAACTTTTTCAAATGGATGTCAAGAGTGCCTTCTTAAATGGCTACATTGAAGAGGAGGTGTATGTTAGACAACCCCCCCGGTTTTGAAAATCCCAAGTTTCCTAACCATGTTTTTAAACTCCACAAAGCTTTATATGGTTTGAAACAAGCCCCTAGAGCCTGGTATGATAGGTTGAAAACCTTTTTGCTTGCTAAGGGTTTTAAAATGGGATGTGTGGATAAAACACTCTTTCTCCTCAAGCAAGGCATTGATACTCTCTTGGTCCAGATTTACGTGGATGATATCATTTTCAGTGGTTCTTCTCATGCTTTGGTTGCCAAGTTTGCAGATACTATGAGCAGGGAGTTCGAGATGAGCATGATGGGCGAGCTGACTTTCTTTCTCGGATTGCAAATTAAGCAATCCCGAGAGGGGACGTTTGTGCACCAGGGCAAGTATACCAAGGACTTGCTAAAGAGGTTCGATATGGGTGAGGCCAAGCCTCTTCCAACACCCATGTCGACCATGACGGCCCTGGATGCGGACAAGGATGGAGAAGCTGTGAGCCAGAAGGAGTACCGAAGCATGATCGGGTCGCTGCTCTACTTGACGGCGACATGCCCAGACATCCAGTTCGCGGTGTGTCTGTGCGCGCGCTTTCAGGCGTCGCTGCGCACTTCTCACCGTCAGGCGGTGAAGCGTATTTTCAGGTACCTTCGTTTCACACCTGAGTTCAGGATTTGGTATTCAGCTTCCTCCACCCTCTCCCTTTGCGGTTATTCCGATGCCGATTTTGCTAGTTGTCGTGTCGAGCGCAAGTCCACTTCTGGGACTTGCCAGTTTATTGGATCTTCTCTTGTATCGTGGTCTTCTTGCAAGCAGTCTAGTGTCGCTCAGTCTACCACAGAGGCTGAATATGTTGCTGCGGCTAGCTGCTGTTCTCAATTGCTTTGGATGATGGCCACTTTGCGTGATTTTGGTCTGAGCTTTTCTCGCGTGCCTTTGCTTTGTGACAGCACGAGTGCGATTAGCGTTGCTAAGAACCCCGTGCTTCACTCGAAGACCAAACACATCGATGTGCGCTTTCACTTTTTGTGAGACCACTATGAGAAGGGTGATATCAACCTTCGCCATGTCGATACTCATCATCAGTTGGCTGATATTCTCACCAAGCCTTTGGATGAATCAACCTTTAATCGGTTGAGGGGTGAGCTTGGTGTATGTTTTCCCTTTTAGATGGGAAAACATTTTGATCTTGTATTTTAAACTGACTCTTTTTCATTTGTCTTTGTTTTTGTTTGCATTTTAGCATACGTTTTTACATTCTGAGCTTCATGCATATAATCTTTAAAATGTAATTATGCTCTGTTTAGTGTGCTCCAATGTTATATGTTGATGCTAGTAGCTTATGCTCTTTCTGATCACTAATACATGTTATGAGCTGAGCTATTTTTGAATGATGAATCTGCTTAACCAACATAAAACTTGAAAATGTTCATCATTGAGATATGCAACTAGCATGTGTAGGATGTGTTGAATACACTTGTGCTTTTCATATATGCTAGGTTGCTATGTCTCTAGTTCTGAGTCTGTCACTTGCTTGGTCTGTTCATATTCTGAGATAAAATTTGAACCATGTTTTAAGTGAATTGAAAAGATCGAGATGGGATTGCTTGTCAACACGTCACAGTTTCGAGACTGTTTCTCATTGCACTTTGAGTTAAACTTGAGTTGTGTAGTGTATGACCGAAACTGTTGCTTTAAGCTTCTGATTGCTTATGCATAGGCTTCGCACAGTTGAAAAGTTAGGCTATGACAAGCTTTCAACCTCTCGCAATCACATGCTAAGTTTTTAAACTTATGATATTTCACCGCTGCAACCCCGATTAAAATTTGAAATCATGAGTATATGCTTCAATTGATATCAGCATGATGATTGAACTTTGCTAGGGGTAGTTCACCTTGTATACATGTTTAGCACTTGTCTTCCTGCCTATACATGCTTTGTGCTATGTTGATGGTGAATACCTTTTTGGCTAAAAACTGCTTACTTTGCTCACATGTTCATATTGCATATTTGGTGATCAGTTTGAGCCTTCGCTAGCTTGTATGCTTTCCAATGAGTCATTGGAGCTATACTGTTTAGAGCATCTTTGCATTTTCTTGACTATATTCCTGAAGCTGCTAACTTGCATCGTGACTCATATGCATTATGGAAGGGGGAGCACTTCTCTTATTGGCACTTTTTGATGGTGCACTTTCTGAGGGGGAGAAAATTGCTTTCAGTCCCTTTTACTTGATGGTGCATTTTCAACTAAGGGGGAGAATTTGGACAAATCATGCCTCCCATGTTCAAAAGGGAGAGGAATCGGTTGTGTGCACCATGCAAGGGGGAGTTTGCTCGTGCTGAATTTTTGAATTTTCCAATTGGTTCGGAGCGCTTTGCTAGTTGTGTTGAGCCCCTGCCTCTATCTTGAGGGACTAGCAGCTGCTTTAGTTGTCTTCAGTTGGTATCGAGCTTTTCAGTTGATGTCAAGTCTTTTGCTAGTTGTGTTGAGCCTCTGTGCCTCTGTCTTGAGGGACTAGCATTTTTGCCTTGATTTTTCAATTGGTATCTGCTAGCGGTGTTGAGCCTGTTCTACCTCTTCTTGAGGGCTAGCTTTGCTTTGCTTGGTTGCGTCGAGCCGTTGCCCATGTCTTTGGGAACCAAGTTGGTTTGTTCTTTCCACTTGACCTTCTTCGGCTTTTCTATGCTTTTGGGTCATTTGGTTGAGCTCTCTCTTCTCCTTCTTCCTCCCTCTATTCTCTTTATGATTTGCGTGTGTAGTTGACAATGCACTCATCAAGGGGGCGATTGCGGATACATGGGTGTATGCCGAGTCTCTGAGTGATGAGTGATTGTCAACTGGGATGATGCGCATGTTCTTTGGCTTGTGTTGTGCAGGTGTCGAGCACGGATACAGTGATCAGAGGCGAGGTGAAGGTCAAGTAGAGACGTGTCGTGCCGATGGACCGAGAGTGGCGAAGGGCGGACGTGAGGCTTCGACTGAGGGACCGGTGGCCCGAGGATCAGCTGTGGTGGCTGACAGCCTGGGACAGCGACGAGCGAAGACTTGCGGTCATGTGTTGCCTGAGTCGTGGACTTGGGGACACGTGTCAGTGGACGGGGTGCACGGGAGGTGCATCCCCTCTACAGCTTCGGTTTGGTGGTTGAGCCAGAGAAAAACCATCGGGTGGACGGTTTCCAGGTTTGGGCCTCAAAACCTGGGTGCGGATGGTTTCTGAGTTTGGCCACAAAACTCGGGCTGAGGACGGTTTCCAGGTTTGGGCCTCAAAACCTGGGTGCTGCGGGTTTGCTGAGTTTGGGCCACAAAACTCAGGCGTTGGTGGGCTGGTTTCCCGGTTTGGGCCTCAAAACCGGGGGTTGGTCATGAAGGCTGGTTTCCCGGTTTGGGCCACAAAACCGGGGGTGCGACGTCCAGGAAAAGGATGCAGAGCGGTGGCGGCTCGTGGCGGCAATCGGGAGGTTTGCGTCGAGGCAACGCTACGAGTTGTGCGGGCGTGGCCGTCGGATCCACCTACCATCGAGTTGGTCCAGAATAACCTTAGGGTTTAGCTGGTTCGCTCTGTAAGTAGTTAGGGGTAGAGTGGGAATTAGGAATAGTTAGAATTAGGATAAGTAGGGGGAGACACCCACCTCCCCATCCATCTCAGTCATTTGCTCTTTGCTTCTAGGGTTTCCTGCTCTCCCAATCCCCTGCTGTAGCTAGCTGAGATCCGCAGAGAACCATACCTCTATGTACTGGAGATTTTGAGGAAGTGAGGCTGTAACCTCACTGTTGTAGCGTGTGGTAGCCACACGGTTGCAGATCGATGTGTTGATTCGCGTTTTGGTTCGTGTTCTTCGCATTCTTCGTTTCTCCGCGAATTTCCCGTCACTCGATCACTCTCTCTCGTGCGTCTTTGCGAAATTTGTTTGAATCAACTTGTTCGTATTTGAAAGGAGATCATTTCCACTGAAGGAATTTATCTAACTTCTCACGAACAAGTAGATCGGGTTGATTTCGTTTTCGTGGCGCTTTTCGGTTCATCCCCCTCCCCTTTTGATTTCTTGGTGTTTGAATCAATTTGAGGGATGATTTCTTGGGGATAGTCTCCTAACTACTCTGTGATCATCCTCTCCAAGTTTGGGAACGTGGGATTTTGGTTTGAATCGATTTGGAGAAGATTTGGGTGAAGGGCGACCGAAATCGCCCTCTTTGGGTGTTGGCGGACAGTCCGCCACCCTAGGCGCGGACAATCAGCGCGTCGGGGTCGAGCCAAACTAGTGGCTGTGGGCCTCGGCCACTTTGGGCAGATTTGACCGGCGGATAGTCCGCCGTTGGTCTTCGCGGACAGTCCGGGACTTGAGCAGGGAACTTCAGCAGCCTTGCTGTTTTGGTCATTTGACCTGCGGACAGTCCGGCCCTTGCTCGCGGACAGTCCGGGGCTACGGCGGACAGTCCGGGACCGTACCCGCGGACAGTCTAGGAACTCGCAGACTGCTGTTCTTCAGTGCATTTGGTCTCCCGGCTTCCTCGCTTGGTTTTCGGACTTCTCGTTTTGCCTTGTAGTTGACCAAGGAACCTCTCTAGGTATCTTTGCTACTTGTTAGCATAGGTATTTAGGGATTTCTCAACGTAGTCGTCTATCTACGTTCAGGACTTGGTTTTTGAGGGTCGAACTTGTCTTGGTGCTTTTGTCGTTCGGTTTGCTATCGCTTTGTGGTGCCTCGCTGTGATCCTAGGGATCATCCACCCTCTTCCAAGGGTCGTGGGCATCACTGTTTCGGTCAAAGCTTTCGGGGGTTGATTTTGGGACATTTGGCCAAAGTTTCGAAAGAATTTTTGTTGGCTCCCATTCACCCCCCCCCCCTCTGGTCGTCTTGCTAGTGCTTTCTCGGTCCTTCATATGGCACTCATACTCGCGCTTATCATGTACTTAACCTTGACACTAACCGAGTAATGGAGACATCTGATGTCACCTTCGACGAGACCATGGTTTGTCCTTCTTCTCGTTTTGAGCGTGCAGGTGATCATGAGGTTGGTGAGCCTCTTTTTGATGACGAGGATGAGGGTGCTGAAGGTATGGATAATCCAGCACCCCCTCCATCTGCTGTGCAGCAAGGAGTGGCTTCTACTATGACTCATGGCCCCGACACTTCTTTATCTTGGGGGCCGTGGGATCCGCCGCCTCGAGCGGTACCCTTTGTACCCGAGGAGGCGCCAGCTGCTGTTGTGGGGGTGGCTACATCAGCTCGGGAGGCGCCACGACACATCCAGCGCCAGCACCCGCCTCAACAGATGATCGGCAGCATCGGCGAACGTGTCACTCGGTGAAGTTCACAACAAATCTCTCACTTTGCTCATTCTGCATTTGTTGCTGATTTTGAACCCCGAGATGTTGGACACGCTTTATCTGATCCAGATTGGGTCAATGCCATGCATGAGGAGCTTGAAAACTTTGAAAGAAATCGGGTTTGGGTTTTGGTTCCTTTTCCTCCAGAGTGTCACCCTATTGGGACAAAATGGGTTTTCAAAAACAAACAAGGAGAGGATGGCCATGTTGTGAGAAACAAGGCCAGACTAGTAGCCCAGGGGTATAGTCAGAAGGAGGGGATAGACTATGAGGAGACTTTTGCTCCTGTAGCTCGTTTGGAGGCAATTAGGATACTCTTGGCTTTTGCTGCATCCAAAGGGTTTAAACTTTTTCAAATGGATGTCAAGAGTGCCTTCTTAAACGGCTATATAGAAGAAGAAGTATATGTGAGACAACCCCCCGATTTCGAAAATCCCAAGTTTCCAAACCATGTTTTTAAACTTCACAAAGCTTTATATGGTTTGAAACAAGCCCCTAGAGCCTGGTATGATAGGTTGAAAACCTTTTTGCTTGCTAAGGGTTTTAAAATGGGATGTGTGGATAAAACTCTTTTTCTCCTCAAGCAAGGCAATGACACACTCTTGGTCCAGATTTACGTGGATGATATCATTTTCGGTGGTTCTTCTCACGCTTTGGTTGCCAAGTTTGCAGACACTATGAGCAGGGAGTTTGAGATGAGCATGATGGGCGAGTTGATGTTTTTCCTCGGGTTGCAAATCAAGCAATCCCGAGAGGGGACGTTCGTGCACCAGGGCAAGTACACCAAGGATATCCTGAGGGCTAGCTCTGTTTTGCTTGATTCTCAGTTGATTTTCCAATTGGTATCAAGTTTTTTCGCTAGCGGTGTTGAGCCTGTTCTACCTCTTCTTGAGGGCTAGCTTTGCTTTGCTTGGTTGCGTCGAGCCGTTGCCCATGTCTTTGGGAACCAAGTTGTCTTGCTCTTTCCACTTGACCTTCTTCGGCTTTACTATGCTTTTGGGTCATTTGGTCGAGTTCTCTCTCCTTATTCCTTCCTTCCTCTATTCATTATGATTTGTGTTGGTAGTTGACAATGCACTCATCAAGGGGGAGATTGCGGATACATGGGTGTATGCCGAGTCTCTGAGTTATGAGTGATTGTCAACTGGGATAATGCGCATGTTCTTTGGCTTGTGTTGTGCAGGTGTCGAGCACGGATACAGTGATCAGAGGCAAGGTGAAGGTCAAGTAGAGACGTGCCGTGTCGATGGACCGAGAGTGGCGAAGGACGGACGTGAGGCTTGGACTGAGGGACCAGTGGCCCGAGGATCAGCTGTGGTGGCTGACAGCCTGGGACAGCGATGAGCGAAGACTTGCGGGCACGGTGTTGCTTGGGTCGAGGACCTAGGGACACGTGTCGGTGGACGGGGTGAACGGGCGGTGCATCCCCTCTATGGCTCGGTTTGGTGGTTGAGCCACAGAAAAACCACCGAGTGGACGGTTTCCAGGTTTGGGCCTCAAAACCTGGACGCTGATGGTTTCCGAGTTTGGGCCACAAAACTCGGGTTGAGGATGGTTTCCAAGTTTGGGCCTCAAAACCTGGGTGCTGCGGGTTTCTGAGTTTGGGCCACAAAACTCAGGCGATGGGCAGCTGGTTTCCCGGTTTGGGCCTCAAAACTGGGGGTTGGTCGTGAAGGCTGGTTTCCCGGTTTGGGCCTCAAAACCGGGGGCGAAGTCCGGGAAAAGGACGAGCGAAGCGTTGGCGGCACATGGCGGCAATCGGTGAGGTTGCGTCGAGGCAACGCTACCAGTTGTGCGGGCGTGGCCGTCGGATCACCAGCATCTTCGAGTTGGTCCAGAATAGCCCTAGGGTTTAGCCGGTTTGCTCTGTAATTAGAGGGGGGTAGAGTAGGAATTAGAATTAGGATAAGTAGAGGGAGACACCCTCCTCCCATTCTATCTCAGCCATTTGCTCTTTGCCTTCTAGGTTTTCATGCTCTCCCAATCCCCTGCTGTAGCAACTAAGATCCGCAGAGAACCATACCTCTGTGTACTGGAGATTTTGAGGAAGTGAGACCGTAATCTCACTATTGTAGCGTGTGGTAGCCACACAGTTGCAAATTCGTGGTTGTGATTCGTGTTTTACTTGTGTTCTTCGCGGGTTGCTTTTCTCCACATTTTTCAGGACAGAGGTTTTCTGAAAAGAAATTTTGAAGCTCCCATTCACCCCCCCCCCCTCTGGTCGCTTTCTGGTTGCACTTTCTGTCCTTTAGATTTTGGAAGTGATCGAGCATGATTTTGTGAAGAAGAGAAGCTTCAATGGAATGATGTGGCCATCAACTTGTTCTATGAAGCATTTGACACCAAAGTATTTGAGCAAATCAAGAATCTTGAGAGAGCAAGTGAGATTTGGGAAAGATTGGAGGAGACCTATGAGGGCACCAAGGCGGTCAAGAGTGCCAAGCTCTACATTCTCAAAGACAAGCTTGCTACCTTCAAGATGCAAGAGTATGAGAGCATATCGGAGATGTTTCACCGGTTGCAAGTGATCATAAATGACTTGAAGGCTTTGGGAGAGAAGGTGGAGGACAAGGACTTTTCTCACAAGTTCTTGAGATGCTTACCACCAAGGTTTGATACTTTGGTGACTATCATTGTGAGGGAAGGATTGGATATGGTAACCCCAAGCCAAGTACTAGGTGATGTGGTCACACAAGACACATACCATGTGGAAAGGGATGGGGGAGCTCAAGAGGAAGAAAAGAAGAAGAAGACTGTGGCATTCAAAGCTTCATCCTCCAAGAACAAGAGCAAGGGCAAAGCAAAGAAGGAGGAAAGTGATGATGAAGCAAGCTCAAGTGGTTGTGAAATAGATGATGAAGAAATGGCTCTCTTTGTGAAGAGATTTGGCAAGTTCATGAAGAAGAAGGGCTATGGAGCAAGAAATAGAAGAGATGCAACCAAGAGCACAACTAAGAGGTGCTATAGATGCAAGAGCAAGGATCACTTCTTTGCGAATTGTCCATACTCTAGTGATGAAGATGATGATGACCGCAAGAAGAGCAAGAAGAAGGACAAGAAAGAGAAGAAAGAAAAGAAAGAGAAGAAGAAGGAGAAGAAGAAGGGTGGTTCCTATGTTGTGACATGGGATAGTGATGCTTCCTCAAGCGATGATGATGATTCTAGTGATGATGAGAGGAAGACCACCAAGAAGAAGGCTATGGCTAGTCTTGCTATCTGAAGCAAGCCTTCTATCTTCAACACTCCATCAACATGCTTCATGGCTAAGGCCACTAAGGTATCATCCGATGAGAGTGAAAGTGAAAGTGAGAGTGATGATGAGGAGGAGTACTCAAAGGAGGACCTCATGAGCATGCTACAAGATGCTCACTCTTACATTGAGACTAAGTGGAAGGAGTGCAAAGAATTGCGCAAGGCCAACAAGGCTCTTGAGCAATCCTTTGATGAGCTCAAGTCTACTCATGAGAGGCTAGAGGAAGCCCATGAGAAGCTTGACCGAGCTCACACTAGGCTTAAGGAAGCCCACTTCTCCCTCCTTGATCAAAGTAAGATTGAGGATGTTGTACAGACATGCAATGTAGGAGTAACATGTGATATTCTTGATGAATCATTTTATGCTCCTATTATTGTTGCTCCCACCAATGCATCATCATCATCTAGCTCAACTAAAATGCTTACTTCTACTACATGTGATTCTTCATTAGTGGTAGAAAATGAGAACCTTAAGAACAAGGTGTATGAGCTCACTCATGCTTTAGGCAATGCCTATGGTGGAGATGCCCGCTTGCTTAAGTGCTTGGGTAGCCAAAGATGTCCACTCGACAAGGAGGGACTTGGCTATACCCCCAAGAAGGGCAAGGCCACCTTTGCTCCTCACAAGACTAGTTTTGTGAAGAGCAATGGTCGGTATTGCTATAATTGCAAGCAATCCGGGCACATAGAGAAAAATTGATTTAACAAAAACAAGAACAAGAACAATGCTCATGTTTTATCTATTAGACTTGATTCTTGTTATATGCTTACAAAGGGCACTAATGGTGTGAAGGCTAAGTATATTGGTGCACCCATGGTTGGCCCAAAGAAGAAGGCAATTTGGGTGCCCAAGAGCTTGGTGACTAACCTTGGAGGACCCAAAAAGATTTGGGTACCTAAAAATAATTGATCTCTTTGTAGGTGAATTATAAAGAAGGAGGAAGGCATTGGGTGCTTGATAGTGGGTGCACTCAACACATGACCGGAGATGGAAGAATGTTCAAATCAATCAACACTAGTGGCAATGATCATGCGAATGCTATCACATTTGGTGACAACAAGAAAGGCAAGGTCAAAGGCTTGGGCAAGATTGCAATATCAAATGACTTGAGCATCTCCAATGTGCTATTAGTGGAATCTCTCAACTTCAATCTATTGTCTGTGCCACAATTGTGTGATTTGGGATTCAAATGCATATTTGGTGTTGATAATGTGGAGATAGTGAGTGTCGATGGAAGTAACTTGGTGTTCAAAGGATTTAGACATGAGAACCTTTATTTGGTGGACTTTGATGCTAGTGAAGCTCAATTGACAACATGTTTGTTCACCAAATCAAGTATGGGTTGGCTATGGATAGGCGCTTGGGACATGTTGGAATGAAGCAACTAAAGAGGCTAGTGAAGCATGACATGGTGAGAGGACTAAAAGATGTTCACTTTGAGAAGGACAAACTTTGTAGTGCATGCCAAATGGGAAAGCAAGTTGGAAACACCCATCCAAACAAAGGAATGATGAGCACTACACATGCACTTGAGTTGTTGCACATGGATTTGTTTGGACCAACTACATATGCAAGTATTGGGGGAAACAAGTATGGCTTTGTGATAGTGGATGACTATACAAGATACACATGAGTCTTCTTTCTTGTTGACAAAAGTGAAGTGTTTGGGGTATTCAAAACCTTTGTCAAGAGAAGTCAAAATGAGTTTGATAGAAGAATCAAGAAAGTAAGAAGTGACAATGTAAGTGAGTTTAGAAACACAAGGGTTGAGCTATGTGATGAGTTTGGAATCAAGCATCAATTCTTGGCCATGTATACACCTCAATCCAATGGGATAGTTGAAAGGAAGAATAGAACACTCATTGATATGTCAAGATTCATGCTTAGTGAATATAATGTAAGTGATTCTTTTTGGGCCAAAGCAATCAACACGGCATGCTATTATAGCAACCGGCTCTATTGTCACCCTCTTTTGAAGAAGACACCATATGAGCTCCTCAATGATAGAAAGCCCAACATTGCTTATTTCCGGGTCTTTGGGTGCAAATGCTACATATTGAAGAAGGGCACAAGACTTGGCAAGTTTGAGAAGAAGTGTGATGAAGGGTTTCTACTTGGTTACTCCACTACTAGCAAGGTATATAGAGTGTGGAACAACACAACAAGAATAGTTGAAGAAGTCCATGATTTTGAGTTTGATGAAACCAATGGCTCTCATGAAGAACAAGATAATCTAGATGATGTGAGAGGAACACAATTGGTAGAAGCTATGAAGAACATGGACATTGGTGATATAAGGCCAAAGCAAGTGATTGACATTGAAGATAACAAAGATCAATTGCTCTCTTCTCCAACCATGCATGGCAATGATGTTGCAAGTTCTAGTGGTTCTCAAGATCAACAAGATACTAGTACAAGTGCAAGTGCTCAACCGGAACAAGTGCTCCAACCAACACATACTGCAAGAGATCATCCTTTGGATCAAATTGTTGGTGACATAAGAAGAGGTGTGCAAACAAGATCAAGATTGGCTTCATTTTGTGAACACTACTCATTTGTAACATCTATTGAGCCAACCAAGATTGATGAAGCTTTGATGGATGTTGATTGGGTAAATGCAATTCATGAAGAGTTGAACAACTTTACCCGCAATGATGTTTGGGAGTTAGTGGAAAGACCAAAGAATACAAATGTGATTGGCACAAGATGGGTCTTCCGGAACAAGCAAGATGAAGATGGCATTGTTATAAGGAACAAAGCAAGATTGGTTGCACAAGGGTACACTCAAATGGAAGGAATTGACTTTGGAGAAACCTACGCACCGGTTACTAGATTGGAGGCCATAAGAATTCTACTTGCATATGCTTGTTCTCACAACATCAAGCTCTACCAAATGGATGTCAAGAGTGCTTTTCTCAATGGATTCATCAATGAGCTAGTGTATGTTGAGCAACCTCCCGGGTTTGAAGATTTGAAGAAGCTCAACCATGTATACAAGCTCAAAAAGGCACTTTATGGGTTGAAGCAAGCACCAAGAGCATGGTATGAAAGATTGAGGGATTTCTTGCTATCAAAGGGTTTCAAGATGGGGAAGGTTGACACCACTCTCTTCACCAAGAAAATTGGAAGTGACTTGTTTGTGTTGCAAATCTATGTGGATGACATCATATTTGGATCAACCAACCAAGATTTTTGTGAAGAGTTTGGAGACATGATGGCTAAAGAGTTTTAGATGTCTATGATTGGAGAGCTTAGCTACTTTCTTGGTCTACAAATCAAGCAAATGAAGAAAGGTACATTTGTTAGTCAAGACAAGTACATCAAGGACATGCTTAAGAAGTTTGGGTTAGATGAAGCTAAAGCAATAACCACTCCAATGGACACAAATGGACATTTGGATAGTGACTCTAGTGGTGACATGGTAGATCAAAAGCTATATCGGTCAATGATTGGAAGCCTACTCTATGAGACCGCATCAAGGACGGATGTCATGTTTAGTGTGTGCATGTGTGCAAGGTTCCAACCTTCACCAAGAGAAAGTCATGTGAAGGCAACCAAAAGAATATTGAGATATTTGAAGCACACTCCTAATGTTGGACTATGGTATCCCAAGGGCTCTCAATTTGAATTGATTGGATACTCGGATTCCGATTATGCGGGATGCAAGGTGAATAGGAAGAGCACATCGGGCACTTGTCAATTGCTTGGAAGATCACTTGTCTCATGGTCATCAAAGAAGCAAAATAGTGTTGCACTCTCTACCGTTGAAGCCGAATATATATCCGCGGGTAGTTGTTGCGCACAATTGCTATGGATGAAAGCTACATTGCAAGATTATGGAGTCAAGTTTGGACAAGTCTCATTGCTATGTGATAATGAGAGCGCCGTCAAAATAGCCACCAACCCGGTTCAACATTCAAGAACAAAGCACATTGACATAAGGCATCACTTCATTAGAGACCATCAAGCAAAGAAAGATATATCTATTGAAAGTGTGGGCACCGATGATCAACTTGCCGATATCTTCACCAAGACACTAGATGAGAGAAGGTTTTGCAAGCTAAGGAATGAATTGAATATTCTAGACTTCTCCAACATGAGTTGAATGCACCCCTACTTATGACATGCCTCTCCTCCAAGAAAGCAAAGGTGAAATTATTTGGCATGTGCATTCATTCTTATTAGGTTGTGTTCTAGTTCATATAGCCATCACATCACTTATTTAGGCTCATTCATGGTAAATCAAATGAATTTGAAGTATATATGGTACCACTATTGTTTCTATGTTTGAATTGTTCTAGTGGTAGCATATAACTTGTTTGTGAGCTTGTAACTCTAGTGTTTGATCTAGTAAGTGAGCAATGAGTGTTTAACCGATGTGAGTAAGATAACCATTGCAAGATGTGTGAAGAAGCTTACTCTAGAGCAAACCGTGTTAAATATCTTATGCTCATGAGCTAGATTAAGCCACAACTTGACTTAGTTTGATCCCCTCATGCGAATCTCATGAACAATGTTGTCTCCTTTCATTAAGACTTGCCCCACCTTTATACTAATTGTTGACAAAGGGGGAGAAGATGCAAAGATATGATAGTGAAAGGGGGAGATAACAAAATAAAAAGGGATGAAATTAAAATTTGAGCATACAAATAGGGGGAGCAAGCTCATAAACATGCCTGTTACATTTGATATGTGCATATTCATATGATTGATTGCATTGCATAAGCTATTTGTTTCGCTATTCATGCTTATGTGGTGAATGCTAGTGTTAGAACATGATTGATGATATGACTTACTAGCATGTATAGATCTACAACTAGACATATTTGTTTTTCAAGTGGTTCAAGAGCCTTATTATAATATTGATCTCATGGAGTTCTTGAGTTTTGATGTATGTCTAGTGATAAATGGTGCTAAGGATGGTATAACATGTGCACTCTGATTGGTATCACGCTTCAAAGGTCCATTCTTATGCCTTAGCATCATCATTGGTAGTATTGCTCACCCATAATTCATATTCATACATATGTGCAAAATTTAGAACCAAACTTTATAGCACATATGCAGGGGGAGCTAATACATCAATGCGGTTACTCAAATTTAAATCACATATCTTTGTATAGGTTGTCATCAATTACCAAAAAGGGGGAGATTGGAAGCCCTAGTTTGGTTTTGGCTAATTGATGAAACCTATTTAGTCTAATCCTATTGCTAAGCATGTGTGTAGCTTATAAGAAAGGATTGAGACCAAGCCAAGTGGTGGAGCTAGCAAGGTGGCAACCATGGAGGATGGTGATGGCCATACGCAACTCAAGTGATCAAGTGCTCTACCATTGGTGAATTGCGAGAAGAAGAGAAGAGTTGGAGCAAAGAGGCCCGAAGGCAAAGGTATAACCTATTGGGATCTTTGTTTTGGTGATTAAGACACTTAGTGAGTGTGATCACATTTAGGATACATAGCCGTACTATTAAGAGGAGATAATTCACGGCTTATGTGGTGTTCAAGTGCCACTAGGTGTTCTCTAACATATTAATGCTATAGACGTAGTGAGTGACTAACTAAACCCTTGGAAAATGCTTTGTAAAATGCAAACACATGTACACAAGTGTTGAAACACTTTGGTGTTGGCGCATGAGAGCAAGGGTAGAAGTTAGAAAGCGAAAGGTGTTGAGTCATCAGCATCGGACGCTGGAGGCAGCAGCACCGGACGCTGGGCCGAGCGTCCGATGGATAACCCTATCTACAGACTGATGCTGAAGGAGCATCGGACGCTGGCAACGGACGCTGAGGAATCACTGTTGCAGAGTCTGATGGAGATGACGTGGTGTGTGCAAGCTTCGCATGGAGCATCGGACGCTGGCCTGCATCCGATGCCAAACCATCGGTCGCGTCTGATGTGTTTGGGAGTGTTCTGGAACCTCTCTACATGGTCATCGGACGCAGGGCTTAAGCGTCCGATGTTAGGGTGTCGGCGCGTCCGATGTGGTGATGAAAAAGAGCTGAGAATAGCAGTGGCATCGGAGCGTCCGATGTCACTTTAACCGTGGCGCGAAGAGTTTTGACGGTTGGGATCGAGCGGCTCGAATTTGTATCTGGGGGACACGTGGTGCTCATCGGAGCATCGGCCCCGACACCGGCGCGTCCGATGCTCGCGTTTTCAGCCCAACGGCTAGGCCAACTTGAGTGGCCTATATAAGTGGTTTGGTCGGCTCACTTGGATTCTCTCTTGCACATTTTGATTCCTAAGCATTCTAGTGAGCTTTGGCAAGCCTTCCAACTCATCTTCCAAGTTGATTTGATCAAACCAAGTGAGATTGAGTGATCTAGTGCGTGATTTGAAAGAGTTCAATCCAGTGGCACTAGTTCTTCGCATCGGCATTGAGTTTTCTTGTTACTCTTGGCATTTGTCGGTGTCTAGACGGCTTGGAGGAGTTGTGGTGTTGTTGGCAAGAAAAGGAGATTGTTCTTGGCCACCAACGATCATGGTTGTGGGAGGTTTTGGAGCCTCACCTCGCCGGAGCGGCAAGAGGCATCCTTAGTGGATTGCTCGTGACATTGAGCTACCTCACTAGCGGTAGATTCTTGTGGCGCTCTTTGTGAGTTTACCTTTGTGCCGATTAGCCATCGGGTCATCTAGTGTTGGTCGACACAACGGGGAGTAGCGTGCCGGCAAGAGCTTGAACCTTGGGATAAATCTTCGTGTCCCGTGTGCTTATTGTGATTGCTTTCATATCTTGGTGATTGGTTTTCATATTCACATTCTTGGTGATTCGCATCACAAGTGGATTTCACCGGTGATTGGCTTTCTACTAGACGATCCCGAAGGCTCGGTGAAATCACTTCTATCTAGCTTGTTTACTTTGTGCATTTACTTTGAGCTATTACTTTTTGTGTAGATACTATCTCTTGTTGTATATCTTTTGTTATATACCTTGTGTAGCTAGTTGTGATTAGCTTGCTTAGTCTATCTATTGCACATACTCATCTCATATACTTTTTGTATATCATACTTGTACTAGAGCTAGATAGTTTTATTCCACATTAGATATTAGCTCTAGTTAATTGTGTGACATAGAAATATTAGGTAGAATTGTTGGATAGGTGGCTTGCAACATGCTATTAGGCTAGTGCAAAAAGCTACGCCATTTGTTATACTAATAGTGTTTGCCTAAGTGTTTTATAGATTTTTAATTAGGCTATTCACCCTCCCTCCCTCCTCTAGCCAATTTGGACCTTTCAGAGGCATAGAAGGTCTTAAGTAGAATGTAAATTAGATGGCTAAGGGAGACAATTTTGTTATGTCCTATTTTGCATAAGTGTTTTCTGGATTATATATGGCTATACATAATTGCCTGAAACTTGATCTATGTAAAAAAATATTATCGTTTGGTTGTTCCTATTTACATCCTTGAAATAAAGTCGTAGCGTTAGCACGGGTATTGTACTAGTCAACAAGAAGAAAGATTTGATTTCTAGCTAAGAAATAAAGTTGTAGTGTCAGCACTGGTATTAAAGAAATTTAAGGACTCGTTTGGTTTGACCCTCTTAAAGTTTAGTCAGCTGAATTTAGTCCTCTTCTTTTTTTAGGTCCATTCGGTATTCTCAGAATACACCAGGAACAATTTTAGCTCCTAAAGTTTAGTACAAATAAATTATTAAATCATTCCAGCTGGAAATTATTTCAAGGCACTATTCTAAATCAACCAAACAAGCCCTCGGTCACTTTGGAGTCAAACACTATGACTAAATGAGACTAAATAACATTTAGTTTTCTGTAGCCACTTTGTAGTGACTACATAGGACTAAACCATTTAGTCATTCAGATTTGGTTAAACTGAACCTGGACTCTAAACTAAAACCTCATAAAATGGAGAAAAGATTCTCAAATAATTCAATCTGGCTTTGGGCCAAATCTGCTGAAACTGGTCCATAGGCCCACACCACAAATTTCTATTGTTCCTAACAATTATGATATACATATGTAAAAATATATAAAAGTCAATAATGTCTTGTCTTCTCGACCGGTCTATGATTCCTCCCATAAATCTGTTGGCTGGTAATGCAATAATGAGGCTGGGAATTCAAAATGCAAGACAAGAGACCAGCGTGATGGGGACGACATGAAAACGGCTGCCTCGGATCACGGCGTGACAAACAGGTGTGCAGAGAGTCGCCCTCCCGACTAGAACCAATTAACCGGCGGCCAAGAGCAACTCGCTCGGCCATGCATGCATGACCTCCTTGTCTCTAACTCTGGTGCATGCATGCTAGCTCGTTCGATCCCTGGCCACAATATAAATAGGAGCTCAGGCCACTTGCTCATTCATCGCATCGTAGTTGCATAGCACCCACCGATTATTGAAAGATGGCAGTGAAGAAGATGATGTCGTTGATGTAGGTCGTGGTGGTGGCGATGCTTGCGTTGTTGGTGGGTGGTGCCTGGTGCGGTCCTCCTAAGGTTCCCCCGGGCAAGAACATCACAGCCAGCTACGGCAGCGACTGGCTGGAAGCGAAGGCGACGTGGTACGGCAAGCCGACAGGCGCCGGCCCCCCTGACAACGGCGGTGCGTGCGGGTACAAGGATGTGAACAAGGCCCCTTTCAATAGCATGGGTGCGTGCGGCAACGTCCCCATCTTCAAGGACGGCCTTGGCTGCGGCTCCTGCTTCGAGGTCAAGTGTGACAAGCCGGCCGAGTGCTCTGGCGAGCCTGTGGTGGTGTACATCACGGACATGAACTATGAGCCTATCGCCGCTTACCACTTCGACCTGGATGGCACCGCATTCGGCGCCATGGCCAAGAAGGGCGAGGAGGAGAAGCTACGCAAGGCGGGCATCATCGACATGCAGTTCCGACGGGTCAAGTGCAAGTATGGCGAAAAGGTCACCTTCCACGTTGAGAAGGGATGCAACCCTAACTATCTTGCGCTGTTGGTCAAGTACGTCGACGGTGATGGTGATGTTGTGGCGGTGGACATCAAGGAGAAGGGCTCTGACGCGTACGAGCCCCTCAAACACTCCTGGGGTGCCATCTGGAGGAAGGACAGCGCCAAGCCGCTCAAGTTCCCTGTCACCGTCCAAATCACCACCGAGGGAGGCACCAAGACTGCCTATGAAGATGTCATTCCCGAAAATTGGAAGCCCGACACCGCCTACACCGCCAAATAAACTCGCCGACCTACCGGTCTGGGCTGCATTGGGTTGGATCCCACTTCCCAAGCAACACACTATGCATGCATTGATCCATGCATAATATATCCATTATCTACTCTTTCTGCTACGACGATAACAACGTCCTCCTTCTTCGACTGCATATATATAGCTAGAGCCATGCTCCTCTTTGTTATTATTAAAAAAGAGAAGAGCGGAGAGACTGAGAGATTTGAGAGTCCTATGTATAATAAAAAGGATCTGAGAGCAACTCCAGCAGTAGCCCCTAAAACAAGATCCCTACTTTTAATTTGAGTACTTCTCGTACTTTTGAGAGTCTTGGTTTTTAGGCTGCACTCCAACAGTACAACTCAAAATAGAGTACTCAAATTCATTTAAATTGTTAATGACATGTGAGACCTGATTGTCATAGACTAACTCGAGCAAAACATAATATGGATCCGATGGTGCGGGCCGTGATGGGGAAGTGGCCCAAAGTCGACCATCATCGGTTGAGGGAAGTCCGCCGTTGTGGAAAGTCCCACGACCATCGCGGGAAGGAGAGTGAGTGTGTCACGGGAGGAGAGAGAGCGCCTGCAGGGATGAGGCCGAAGCTATTGGGCAAATAGGAATGAGGTCTCAGGGAATGATTTGAGAGCCCACCCAAATTTCAGGACACTAGTAGGGGCCCTCCAGGAGCTCATTTTTTTGACTGAACCCTCATATTTAGCTACGAAGGCTTAAGTAGGGGTCCTGCTAGAGTTGCTCTGAGGAGTGGCAAGACAAACATCAACACACTACCCCAGATGTTCACAACACTATCGGTTCAAAATCCCCTTTCACTGTTGGATTTTAAACCGAAAGTACCATACCAGCAGTAGTTCTTAAAACCGACAATGATGTAAAATCTAAAAAATAGGCTAAATATAGGAAAAAAATAATTTTAAATTTGGCGAGCGGCTTCATTGGAACACAAGCGTTTGTCCAGTGCTGATGTCGGAACCCTTAACCTCTTGCTCCACATGTCCATCCCCTAACCACTCCACATACAACTTGTTTGTGTCCAAATTAGATTTTTGTCCTGCCATTTTATATCAATCTAATATTGAAATGAGTATTTAGGACCCAAAACAAAGTCAAATGAAAATATATCAACTACAAAGTATTAAAACTTTTTGAGATCTACAACTTTCATTTTGGTAGTTTCTCCATCCGAGGTAGATCGTTTACAAAATTTGAATTTTAGATTTTAGAAATGCAAACGTAGTTTTCCATGACAACATGAATTCTAATCAAAGGTTGTCAACTATAAAGTTTCATAACTTTTTGAGATCTACATCTTTCATTTTTGTTGTTTGTCTATGTGAGATCGTTTAAAAATTCAAATTTCAAATTTTGGTAAATTCAAATGAAATTTTTAATGACAACATAATTTCAAACAAAAAGTTTTGAACTATAAAGTTTCATAACTTTTCGAGATCTACAACTTTTATTTTAGTTGTTTCTCTATCCGAGGTCATTTACAAAATTTGAATTTAAATTTTAAAAATTCAATCATAGTTTTCCTTGACAAGATGATTTCAAATCAAAAAGTTGTCAAATATAAAGTTTTATAACTTTCCAAGATCTATAACTTTTATTTTCTTCATTTCCTCATTTATTCATCTAACATAGTGGTAGTAATATTATTCATAAATGTTACATATCTCTCCTAAAGTTTATAAAACTATACGAGGGAGATGTAAAATTTGTGAACAATGTCACAACCACTTTATCGTATTAAGAAATGACTTATATGTTCATGAATTTTTTAGTTGAAATCATTTAGTGTTCCAAAATAGCGTTTAAAGTTGTTACTTTTTAAAATTTAAAGTTCAAATATATAAAACACAGTCACATGAAAAGATAGATAAAATAATACTCCCTCCGTCCATAAAAACATGCAACTATAGGTTCCGTGTCCAAAAAAATACTTCACATTTGACCATGTTTCTAGTGAATAATATTAATATTTTTTAATCCAAATAAATTTACTATAAAAGTACATTTCACAATTAATCTAATGAGGTTTATTTGATACTATAAATATTAATATGTTTTAATCCATAATTATTTAAACTTAAGATATTAAAACATGACACTGTGCTAGAATTCATGGGAGCGAATTCAGACTGGACCCCATAAGCCAAAGCGCAGAACGGCTCAACAACCCTGTTCTTACAGAGCAACAGAATTTTGTTGCGTTAGGATGGAGCGGCGGAGGGGGGGGGGGTCGATCTGTGTGACAAGATTAGTATCTTCTTAACAATATGTCCAGGGTCGTCATACCCTCGTATATTGAGTTTTTTAATAATAATTTCAAGTTCAAAGTTTCATGATTACACGGTAGTATAGAAAAGATTTTGTAAGGAAGTGCCGAAACATCACTACCCCAGATCTTCACATCACTGGTTCAAAATCCCCCTTCACTGCCAGATTTTGAATCGGCAGTACCATACCGGCAGTGATGTGGGGTTTACAATGATGTGAAATCCAAAAAATAGTCTAAAAATAGGAAAACTGACAGTAACGTGTAATCCAAAAAAAAGGCTAAAAATAGGAAAAATAAAATTTTAATTACGAGAGAGGCTTTATCATGCATAACACAGATAGTTTGCAGCTGCCAGTGTTCAAACCCTTGATCTCTTGTTGTACATGTTAATCCCTTAACTACTACACCTACAAATTGTGTCTGAGATTTTTTGTCCTAGCCATTTTATGTCAATTTGATTTTGAAAAGAGTATTTAAGACCTTAAATGAATTGAGGTCAAATGAAAAACTTATGCGCTACAAAGTTTATAACTTGTTGAGATCTACAACTTTCATTTCGGTAGTCTCTGCATATGAGGATGTTTACAAAATTTGAATTTCAAATTTGAGAAATTCAAACGTAGTTTTTCATGACAAGATGACTTCAAATCAAAAAGTTGCCAACTTCGAAGTTTCATAATTTTTTGACATCTACAACTTTCGTTTTTGTTGTTTGTCTATCTGAGGTCATTTAAAAAATTCAAATTTTAAATTTTAGTAAATTCAAATATAGTTTTTCTTGGCAAGATAATTTCAAATCAAAATGTTGTCAACTATAAAGTTTTATAACTTTTATAGATCTACAACTTTTATGTTGGTAGTTTCTCCATCCAAAGTTGTTTATGAAATTTAAATTTCAAATTCTAGAAGTTCAAGCGTAGTTTTCCTTAACAAGATGATTTCAAATCAAAAAGTTGTCAGCTATAAACTTTCATAATTTTCTGAGATCTATAACCTTCAAATCAAAAAGTTGTCGTACCTTCGTAGATCTGAGTTCTTTTTTCTAAAAAGTGAGATTAACTACCTAGACTAAAAAGTGAAGAGGAAGACTCTGTGAGGACCGCACATTAATCAATAATTGATTTTTAAGGCACTATTTTCTAGGCGTAACTTTGACAAGAGCTCCAGATAAACCAGAACCCTTGCTACTTCTTCAAGTTCATAATAACATTAATTTCACAAACATGAAACATATGAATGCATCAACTCTCTCTCCCATTGCCATCACCACCACCAATGATCAGTATATATCATCCATTGACCAAATTTACAAGGACAAAAAACAGAATAAATCATACTCCCTCCATCCCAAATTATAAGACGTTTGACTTTTTAACTCAAGTTTGACCACTCATCTTATTCAAAAAAAATTATACAAATATAGATAAATTTAAGACATTCTTGAATAACTTTTATTAATAAACAAAGTCACGACAAAAGAATGAAGGACCGAGAATGCAAAAGCAAGGCGACCAGAGGGGGGTGAATGGGAGCCTAAAAAATTTCTCTCGAAACTTTGGCCTTTGTCCCGAAAATCAACCCCCAAAAGCTTTTACCGAAACGCGATGCCCACAACCCTTGGAAGAGGGTGGATGATCCCTAGGATCACAGCGAGGCACCACAAATCAAGAACGAACCGAACACAAAAAGCACCGTCTCAAGTTCGACCCCTAAAACTAACTCCCGAACGTAGATAGAGAGCTACGTCTAGAAATCCCCAAACACTGACGCTAACAAGTAGCAAAGATGCCTAGAGAGGTTCCTAGGTCAACTCTAGGGCCAAACGAGAAGTCCGGAAACCAAACGGAAAAGCCGCGAGATCAAACACACTGAAAATTAGTTTTCAGTCGAGTCGCGGACTATCCGCTGATATGGCTGCGGACTGTCTGCCCTATGGCGGACTGTCCGGGCTCAGGTGGCGGACTGTCCGCCGGCTAAAACTGAGAAATAGCAATGTTGCTGCATGTCCTCTGGACACTCCCGGACTATCCGCAAGTCATACCTGCGGACTGTCCGCCGGTCACTCAAACGCAAAGTGGCCGAGACTCGCTACCACTGGTCTGGCTCGAGCCCGATGGCCAGACTGTCCGCCGGTCAGGTGCCGGACTGTCCGCGACCGACCAGAGAGGGCGATTTTGAGCGCCTCTTTCCCAAATCTCCCCAAATCCTATCCAAATCAAAATCCCTTGTTCCCAAACATGGAGAAGATGATCACGAGGTAGTTAGGAGACTATCCCCAAGAAATCATCCGCTCAAATCAACTCAATCAACGGGAAATCGAAGGGGAAGGTGTATGAACGGAAAAAATGCCACAAAAATTGAATCGACCTGATCTACTTGTTTGTGAGGAGTTAGATGAATTCCTTCAATGGAAATAATCTCCTCCCTATAAAGAACAAGTTGATTCAAGTGGATTTCAAAAAGACGCAGTAGAGAGGGAGATCGAGTGACGGGAAAATCGCGAAGAAACGAAGAACGCGAAGAACAAAAGTCAAAACGCGAATCAAGACATCGATCTGCAACCATGTGGCTACCACACGCTACAACAGTGAGATTACGGTCTCACTTCCTCAAAATCTCATGAACACAGAGGTATGGTTCTCTGCGGATCTCAGTTGCTACAGCAGGGGATTGGGAGAACAGGAAAACCTAGAAGGCAAAGATCAAAATGACTGAGATAGGATGGGAGGTGGGTGTCTCCCTCTACTTATCCTAATTCTAGTTCCCACTCTACCCCTAACTAATTACAGAGCGGACCAGCTAAACCCTAGGGTTATTCTGGACCAACTCATGGTAGGTGGTGATCCGACGGCCACGCCCGCACAACTGGTAGCGTTGCCTCGACGCAACCTCACCGATTGCCGCCACGTGCCGCCACCGCTTTGCTTGTCCTTTTCACAGACTCCGCCCCCAGTTTTGAGGCCCAAACCGGGAAACCAGCCTTCACGATCAACCCCCGATTTTGAGGCCCAAACCAGGAAACCAGCCGTCCATCGCCTGAGTTTTGTGGCCCAAACTCAGAAACCCGCCAGCGCCCAGGTTTTGAGGCCCAAACCTGTAAACCGTCCTCAGCTCGAGTTTTGTGGCCCAAACCTGGAAACCGTCCACCGGTGGTTTTTCTGTGGCTCAACCACCAAACCGAACCGTCCACCGACACGTGTCCCCAGGTCCTCGACCCGAGCAACACCATTCCCCGCAAGTCTCCTCTCGTCGCTGTCCCAGGCTGCCAGCCACCACAGCTGATCCTTAGGCCACCGGTCCCTCAGTCCAAGCCTCACATCTGCCCTTCACCGCTCCCGGTCCATCGGCACGGCACGTCTCTACTTGACCTTCACCTAGCCTTCGATCACTGTATCCGTGCTCGACACCTGCACAACATAAGCCAAAGAACATGCGCATCACCCAGTTGACAATCACTCGTCACTTGAGACTCGGCATACACCCATGTATCCGCAATCTCCCCCTTGATGAGTGCATTGTCAACTACCAACACAAATCATAATGGAAGTAGAAGAAAGAGGAAGAAGAAGAGAGAACTCGTCCAAATGACCCAAAAGCATAGCAAAGCCGAAGAAGGTCAAGTGGAAAGAGCAAGACAACTTGGTCCCCAAAGACATGGGCAACGGCTCGACGCAACCAAGCAAAGCAAAGCTAGCCCTCAAGAAGAGGTAGAACAGGCTCAACACCGCTAGCAAGAAAGCTCGACACCAATTGAAATATCAGTTGACAATCAAGCAAAATAGAGCTAGCCCTCAAGAAGAGGCAGAACGGGCTCAACACCACTAGCGTGAAAGCTCAATACCAACTGAAAGGCAAAAGAGCTCGATGCCAATTGAGAATCACACTCACAAGGCGAAACTGCTAGTCCCTCAAGATAGAGGCACAAAGGCTCAACACAACTAGCATAGAATTGCTCCAAACCAATTGAAAAACCTTCATCAAACGAGCAAACTCAGCACACTCCCCCTCCAATAGTGCACACAACCAGGACATGATTAGTCAAATTTCTCCCCCTTAGTTGATAATGCACTATCAGGCAAACTTCTCCCTTCCAAAATGCATATGAGTTAAAATGCAAGTTAACAGCTTCAGGAATATAGTCGATAGAACAAAAAGATGTTCTACAAAGTATAACACCAATGACTCAACAATAAGCATACAGGCCAGCAAAGACTCAAGCTGATCACTTAAATACGAAATATGAACATATGAGCAAAGTGAGTAATTTTGGCCAAAAAGATATTCACCATTAAAATAGCACTAAACATGTAGAGACATGAAGTCAAGCAAGTGCTAAACATGTATACAAGGTGAACTATCCCTAGCAAAGTTCAATCATCATGCTGCAAAATGAAACATATACTTGTGAATTTAGATGTTAATCGGAGTTGCAGCGGTGAAATTACACAAGTTCAAAATTCAGCATGTGATTGTGAGAGGTTGAAGGCTTGTCATTGCCTAACTTTTCAACCGAGCTAAGCCTATGCAGAAGCAATCAGAAGCTTAAAATGTCGGTTTCGGTCATACACTACACGGCTCAAGTTTGACTCAAATGTGCAATGAGAAACAGTCTCGATACTGTGATGTGTTGACAAGCAATCCCATCTCGATCTTTCCAATTCACTTGACTTGGTTCAATTTTATAACAGAATATGAACAAACCAAGCAAGTGAATGATTCAGAAGTAGAGACATAGCAACCTAGCATATATGAAAAGCACAAGTGAATTCAACACATTCTACACATGCTAGTTGCATATCTCAATGGTCAACAATTTTCAAATTTTATGTTCATTTAAGCAAGTTCACCATTCATAAAATAGTTCAGCTCACAACATGTATCAGTGATCAGAAAGAGCATAAGCTACAAGCATCATCATATAGCATCAGAGCATACTAGATAGAGCATAATCACATTCTAAAGATTATATACATGAAGCTCGAAATGCAAAATGCATGATGAAATGCAAAGACTAACGAAAACAAAATGAAAGAAAAGAGAATCAGTCAAAGATACAATAGACAAAATGTTTCCCCATCTAAAAGGGGAAACACACACCAAGCTCACCTCTCAACCTAGCAAAAGTTGATTGGTCCAAAGGCTTGGTAAAAATATCTGTCAACTGATAATGAGTATCGACATGGCGAAGGCCGATATCACCCTTCTCATAGTGGTCTCGCAAGAAATGAAAGCGCACATCAATGTGTTTGGTCTTAGAATGCAGCACGGGGTTCTTAGCAACGCTAATAGCACTCGTGTTGTCACAAAGCAAAGGAACGCGAGAAAAGCTCAGAACAAAATCACGCAAAGTGGCCATCATCCAAAGCAACTGGGAATAGCAGCTAGCCACAGCCACATACTCAGCCTCTGTGGTAGACTGAGCGACGCTAGACTGGTTGCGAGAAGACCAAGATACAAGAGAAGAACCAATAAACTAGAAAGTCCCAGAAGTGGACTTGCAATCAAGTCAGCAACCAGCAAAATCGGCATCAGAATAACCGCAAAGGGAGAGGGTGGAGGAAGCAGAATACCAAATCCCAAACTCTGGAGTGAAGCATAAGTACCTCATGATGCGCTTGACTGCCTGACGGTGCGAGGTGCGTGGCGACGACTGAAATCGTGCGCAAAGACACACCGCGAACTGGATGTCCGGGCGTGTCGCCGTCAGGTACAACAGCGATCCGATCATACTCCAGTACTCCTTCTGGTCCACAGCTTCTCCATCCACATCCGCATCCAGGGCCGTCATGGTCGACATGGGTGTTGGAAGAGGCTTGGCATCACCCATATCGAACTTCTTCAGGATACCCTTGGTATACTTGCCCTGGTGCACAAACGTCCCCTCTCGGGATTGCTTGATTTGCAATCCGAGAAAGAATGTCAACTCGCCCATCATGCTCATCTCAAACTCCCTACTCATAGTGTCTGCAAACTTGGCAACCAAAGCGTGAGAAGAACCACCGAAAATGATATCATCCACGTAAATCTGGACCAAGAGAGTGTCATTGCCTTGCTTGAAGAGAAAAAGTGTTTTATCCACACATCCCATTTTAAAACCCTTAGCAAGCAAAAAGGTTTTCAACATATCATACCAGGCTCTAGGGGCTTGTTTCAAACCATATAAAGCTTTGTGAAGTTTAAAAAGATGGTTTGGAAAGTTGGGATTTTCGAAACCGGGGGGTTGTTTCACATACACCTCTTCTTCTATGTAGCCGTTTAAGAAGGCACTCTTGACATCCATTTGAAAAAGTTTAAAACCTTTGGATGCAGCAAATGCCAAGAGGATCCTAATTGCCTCCAAACGAGCTACAGGAGCAAATGTCTCCTCATAGTCTATCCCCTCTATCCCTGGGCTACAAGTCTGGCCTTGTTTCTCACAACATGGTCATCCTCTCCTTGTTTGTTTTTGAAAACCCATTTTGTACCAATAGGGTGACACTCAGGAGGAGGTGGAACCAAAACCCAAACCCGATTTCTTTCAAAATTTCCTAACTCCTCATGCATGCCATTAACCCAATCAGGATCAGATAAAGCATGTCCAACATCTCAGGGTTCAAAATCAGCAACAAATGCAGAATGAGCAAAGTGGGAGATTTGTTGTGACCTTGACCGAGTAACACGTTCGTCGATGCCACCGATCATCTATTGAGGCAGGTGTTGGCGCTGAATGTGTCGTGGCGCCTACCGAGCTGAAGAGATCTCCCCCTCAACAGCAGCTGGTGCCTCCTCGGGTACAAAAGGTACAGCCTGAGGTGGTGGATCCCATGGCCCCCAAGTAGTCGACAAAGAGGGGTTGGGGCCGTGAGTCATCGTAGTAGAAGCCGACGCTTGCGGCACATCAGGTGGAGGAGGTGCTGGATCTTCATTCCTTCAGCACCCTCGTCCACGTCATCAAAAAGAGGCTCGCCAACCTCATGATCACCTGCGCGCTCAAAACGAGAAGAAGGACAAACCATGGTCTCGTCGAATGTGACATCGGATGTCTCCATGACTCGGTTAGTATCAAGGTTAAGTACACGATATGCGCGAGTATGAGCGCCATAACCCAAAAATACACCGTCAGAAGAACGAGACTCAAATTTGTCCAGGTTGCCTTTCTTAAGTATAAAACAGTGGCAACCAAAAACTCTAAAATAACTCACCTTGGGCAGTTTTCCAAAACACAACTCATAAGAAGTCTTTTTCAAGAAAGCTCGAAGAAAAATGCGATTGGAAATATAGCATGCAGTGTTCATAGCTTTGGCCCAATATCGCCTAGGAGTCCTATGCTCATCGAGCATCATCCTGGCCATCTCTACAAGGGTCTGATTCTTCCTCTCTACAACACCATTTTGTGGCGGTGTGTAGGGGGAAGAAAACTAATGCTCTAAACCCAAAGAGTTACAAAACTTCTCAAAATCCGAGTTCTTAAACTCGGAACCATTATCACTTCTAATAGCTCGCATCGAGTTCAAAGGGAACTCATTCTGAAGACGCACAATCAGATTGCGAGCAAAAGAGAAAGTCTCAGTTTTCTCAGCTAAAAAGAAAACCCACGAATATCTCAAAAAGTCATCAACAACAACAAGCACATACCACTTCCCCCCAACCGAGCTCACCCGAGCCGGACCAACAAGGTCCATGTGTAAAAGCTCTCCAGGGCGCTTAGTCATGACTTGGTTCACAGGATGGTGGGGAGCGGCAACCATCTTCCCATGTCTACAAGAATGGCAAACAAGATCCTTCTCCATGGATAACTTGGGCAATCCTCGGATTAGGCCAAGTGAACTAAGCCTTGTAAGCAAGTCAAAGCTCAGGTGACCAAGTCTCCTATGCCACTTCCAAAGATCAGAGGAGGAAGGACCGGCCAAAAGACAACGATAAATGCCAAAAGACTCCGAGAAATTCGCACAAAAGACTTCCCAAAGGGCGAAATCAAACATACAAGATTGCCCTGAGGATCCAAAATACGACTGAGATTCGGTTTAAAACGAATCTCATAGTCATCATCAAAGAGTTGCGAAATAGAAAGAAGGTTAAAATGCAAGTTAGAAACAAGAGCAACATCGCGCAACACAAAGTGCTCATTAACTCGCACAGACCCATGAGACAACACTTTACCTTTGCTATTGTCACCGAAGGTGATAAACTCCTTTCCGGCAACAGACTAAGACTGGAGAACCACTTGGTGTTTTCGGTCATGTGCCTCGAACAACCAGAATCCACCAGCCAAATGTCCTCCAATCGTTTTACCTACATCAATAAAAAGACATAGGGTGAGCATATGGACCAACACTGGGGTGAGTAAAATGGGAATTATACCAGTGTTGGGCTGGCTGCTCAAAAGAACGGTTAGTAGCAAAACCATTCCTACCACACCTACGGGGAAAGCGATTACCACGTATAGGAAAACGTGGTCCGCTAAGGGAAGAGCGTCCATCGCGATACTCAAAACGCGGTGGAGGAAAACGGTCAACTACAAAGCCACCGCCACGGGGTCCATAGCCCACAATGGCAGGCTCCCGCCGGGCACGACGTCCTTGCGGCCTAGGCCTAGGACCTTGAGGCTTTGGACCTCTAGGCCTAGCATCACGCCTCTGAACGTTCTGCACATGTACATCATGGAAAGGAAGGTACATGTTCATGTTGTTCATCTCCTTTGCACGGCGCTCCTCTCTCTTGCGCCGAAAGCAAAACTCGCTCAAGTGTCCATCTCTCCCACAGTGCTCACAATGATACCTCACCGCTCTCATAGGGGGTTGTTGGTATTCATGGTAGTGGGTGTGGATCATTTTGCCCTTCTGTGGCATGAGCTCCTCCTGGATAGGTGGCATTGTGTCTAGCTTGTTCTTGAGGTGGTTTGGTTTTGGAGCCCATGTTTGTTTCTTGGGTGGAGCTCTCGGAGGTTCAACAAACACCCCATCCTTGGTGTTAGGCTTTAGAGGCTCTTTGGGTGGAATCTTGGTCAGTTTGGGAGTAGTGGTGGAGTTGGGCTTCTCACTCAGATTAAGACCACTCGACTCTCCAATCTTACCAAAAGACGAAGCACAATCAACATCCTGAGCAAAGCCTACACCTAGACCTCCAGCAGCACGCTTGAATTGGGAGATCACCATCTCAAGCTGCGGCTCACCACAAGACATCCATGACAAGACGGTCCGAAGGTATGTGTTTTCTTCCTCGGTTTGCATCTTGTCATGCTGCACATTCGCAATCTCCATCTCCAAACCTTCACACAAAACACACCTAGACACACAAGTGCTACCCGAGCTGGCCTTCTCAAGAGACACAATTTTGGCATTCTTCTCTGCCAACTCGGATTGCAAGCCTGCACAAGACTTGCACGCACCCAGCAACCCTGGTCTAGCCTTCAGCTCATCCATCTCTCCAACCAAAGCAACATACTTCCCCCTCAAAGTGAGAAGGTCAGTCATGTGCTTGGAGCACATCTCACACTCGTCCTCCTCAGACACAACAACGGTGGACTTGACAGATTCAAGTTCCTTCACCGTATCCTCCCACTTCTGCCTAAACTCCTTCCGCTCTCTAGCAGCACGCCTAAGAAGTTTATCTTGACTCAGAAGGGCGGCAGTAAGTTTCTCGACCTCAGCGGAAAGCTCGTCAGGGGTCTGAGATACCTGAGAGGTGTCGTCGTCGTCGTCGTCGTTCCGAGGGGTCTCCTCCAGCTGGCTGTCGACCTCCTTGCCGAGGGCCATGGTGCAAAAACCCTCGTTGTCGGCGAGGAAGCAGAGGCCATTTAGCTTGTCCTCGATCTTCTTCTTCTTCTCGAACTCGTCGTCGCTTCAGGAAGCGGAGTCATCATCCGAGTCGTCGACGTCGCTAAGCGTGGCGAAGAAAGCACGCTGCTCAGCCTGGGCCTTCTCCAAGTACTTCTTCTTGATGTACTCCTTGTTGAAGCCGCCCTTCCGCTTGTGCTTCGCGGGGACGTACTTTTCCTTGTGCTTGGCGAAGTCGTACTTGTGGCCACGATCGCCCCTGCCTGCCACTTGCTTGTTCTTCTTTGAGCAGTTGGCGATGAAGTGGTCCGGATCACCACACTCAAAGCACCCAGCGCGTCCTCCTCCACGATGTCGGTTCATGCGGTTGTTGTGGAACTGCGAGAACCGGTTGGCAAGCAGGGCCAACTCGTCGTCTCCCATGAACTCCAGCTGCTCCTCTATGACAGAAAGAAGAGAGGAAAGTGCAAAGCCTCCAAAGGGGTTAGCAGAAGAGCCAGAAAGCAAAGCCATCGACGGGCCAGAAGGATTTTCATAAGAAGCCCTCGCCATGGAATCAATCTCACTGGACTTGAGCTTACTGAAGAGCTCGTCGCACGTGAGGGTCTCATAGTTAGGCGATTCGATGATCGCCTGAACCTTGGAATCCCACACCGACCGATCGAGAGTGTGTAAAAGCTTCAAAGCCCTCTCATGATCGTCGAAAGGCAACAGCTCCTTGTTAGCCCTCATCCTATTGACAATCACCTGAAAGCGAGCGAATAAACTCTCTATGCTCTCGCCAGGCATATGTCGAAAGTTTTCATACTCTCGCTTGTGCGACTCGTAGAGACGGGTTTTGACTTGAGTGGTTCCCTCATGGAAACGCATGAGGGTAGCCCAAATCTCCCGAGCCGTAGCGAGGTGAGAAACGCGATCAAACTCTGTCATGCTCAAGCATGAGAAAAGAGCATTACGGGCTCGGCTATTGGCGTCGTGCTCATCAATCTGATGCTGAGTAGCACGAGCAGCCAAGACCACGTAATCTGCAGAGTTGCAAATATCTCAAATGGAAGCACCCAAACTCTGAAGATAGGCCGACATGCGTATCTTCCAATGCGCATAGTTCGTCCCATCAAAGAACGACGGTTTGCCCACGCCGCGATCCATGTCGCCTTCTGTGGATCTGGAACCGGCTAAGGTGGAAGATCCTTAACCCGCTACGATACCAATTGAAGGACCGAGAATGCAAAAGCAAGGCGACCAGAGGGGGTGAATGGGAGCCTAAAAATTTCTCTCGAAACTTTGGCCTTTGTCCCGAAAATCAACCCCCAAAAGCTTTTACCGAAACGCGATGCCCACGACCCTTGGAAGAGGGTGGATGATCCCTAGGATCACAGCGAGGCACCACAAAGCAAGAACGAACCGAACACAAAAAGAACTGTCTCAAGTTCGACCCCTAAAACTGACTCCCGAATGTATATAGAGAGCTACGTCGAAAAATCCCCAAACACCAATGCTAACAAGTAGCAAAGATGCCTAGAGAGGTTCCTAGTTCAACTCTAGGGCCAAACGAGAAGTGCGGAAACCAAACGGAAAAGTCGGGAGATCAAACACATTGAAAATCAGTTTTCAGTCGAGTCGCGGACTGTCCGTTGATACGGCTGCGGCCTGTCTGCCCTACGGCGGACTGTCCGGGCTCAGGTGGCAGACTATCTGCCGGCTAAAACTAAGAAACAGCACTATTGTTGCAAGTCCTTTGGACACTCCCGGACTGTCCGCGAGTTATACCTATGGACTGTCCGCCGGTCACTCAAACGCAAAGTGGCCGAGACTCGCTGCCACTGGTCTGGCTCGAGCCCGATGGTCGGACTGTCCGCCGGTCAGGTGGCGGACTGTCCGCGACCGACCAGAGAGGGCGATTTTGAGCGCCTCTTTCCCAAATCTCCTCAAATCCGATCCAAATCAAAATCCCTTGTTCCCAAACATGGAGAAGATGATCACGAGGTAGTTAGGAGACTATCCCCAAGAAATCATACGCTCAAATCAACTCAATCAACGGGAAATCGAAGGGGAAGGTGTATGAACGGAAAAACGCCATGAAAATGGAATCGACCCGATCTACTTGTTCGTGAGGAGTTAGATGAATTCCTTTAGTGGAAATGATCTCCTCGCTATAAAGAACAAGTTGATTCAAGTGGATTTCAAAAAGACGCAGTAGAGAGGGAGATCGAGTGACGGGAAAATCACGGAGAAACGAAGAACGCGAAGAACAAAAGTCAAAACGCGAATCAACACATCGATCTGCAACCGTGTGGCTACCACATGCTACAACAGTGAGATTCGGTCTCACTTCCTCAAAATCTCATGAACACAGAGGTATGGTTCTCTGCGGATCTCAGTTGCTACAGTAGGGGATTGGGAGAACAGGAAAACCTAGAAGGCAAAGAGCAAAATGACTGAGATAGGATGGGAGGTGGGTGTCTCCCTCTACTTATCCTAATTCTAGTTCCCACTCTACCCCTAACTAATTACAGAGCGAACTAGCTAAACCCTAGGGTTATTCTGGACCAACTCATGGTAGGTGGTGATCCGACGGCCACGCCCGCACAACTGGTAGCGTTGCCTCGACGCAACCTCACCGATTGCCGCCACGTGCTGCCACCGCTCTGCTTGTCCTTTTCACGGACTCTGCCCCCAGTTTTGAGGCCCAAACCGGGAAACCAGCCTTCACGATCAACCCCCGGTTTTGAGGCCCAAACCGGGAAACCAGTCGTACATCGCCTGAGTTTTGTGGCCCAAACTCAGAAACCCGCCAACGCCCAGGTTTTGAGGCCCAAACCTGGAAACCGTCCTCAGCCCGAGTTTTGTGGCCCAAACTCGGCAAACCCACAACACCCAGGTTTTGTGGCCCAAACCTGGAAATCGTCCACCGGTGGTTTTTCTGTGGCTCAACCACCAAACCAAACCGTCCACCGACACGTGTCCCCAGGTCCTCGACCCGAGCAACACCGTGCCCTGCAAGTTGTGGCTGGCCTGGAGGCCAAAGCGCGGGCCGCGAACCACCTCCGCGTAGTCGCACCTCTGCATGAACCTGGCGGTTGGGCATGCAGTGCAGGCTACAACTTCCTCGGCTCAATGCTATTTATCTATGTTTGCCTAGCTGTTCAAAAGTGTCAAGTATGAAAATTGTTTTATATTGGAACAGTTAATTGGAAATGACTGAGAAACTAATGGGTTATGATTCTCTCGTGATCAGTTATGCTCCTCTCTATCTCCTATAGGTGAGGTAATCTAGGTTGGTTCTTCATTGGAAGGCAGCAACTAGAGCCGCTGACTGGCCCTTCAGGTGAGGTAATCCAGGTTGGTGTCTCTCCTCTGGTATCCTGCTGCTTATTCTGCTTCAGCATTTACTTGATTGGTCTCTATGCAAGAATGACTACACATGATTTGCTTGAATGCTAGTGTCTTGGTTTGCTTCAAGGGAGGCAAGATGAGGATGAGCTCGGCGAGGGCGCCTGGGACGACGCATGGCTTCGGGTCAACAGAGTTGGCGTGGATCTGTGACAACCATGGCGTGGCGCGAGGTGGACGTCGTGGCATGGCAACCTGCTCCGTTTATGGACTGAGCGGCAGTGGCAGTTAGGAGTCTAGGGCGTGCGAGATGCTGACGCCCTCGGGGAGGGGAGGCATAGAAGGTCTTAAGTAGAATGTAAATTAGATGGCTAAGGGGAGACAATTTTGTTATGTCTTATTTTGCATAAGTGTTTTCTGGATTATATATGGCTATACATAATTGCCTGAAACTTGATCTATATAAAAAAATATTATCGTTTGGTTGTTCCTATTTACATCCTTGAAATAAAGTCGTAGCGTTAGCACAGGTATTGTACTAGTCAACAAGAAGAAAGATTTGATTGCTAGCTAAGAAATAAAGTCGTAGTGTTAGCACTGGTATTAAAGAAATTTAAGGACCCGTTTGGTTTGACCCTCTTAAAGTTTAGTTAGCTGAATTTAGTCCTCTTCTTTTTTAGGTCCGTTCGGTATTCCCAGAATACACCAGGAACAATTTTAGCTCCTAAAGTTTAGTACAAATAAATTATTAAATCATTCCAGCTCGAAATTATTTCAAGGCACTATTCTAAATCAACCGAACAAGCCCTCGGTCACTTTGGAGTCAACACTATGACTAAATGAGACTAAATAACATTTAGTTTTCTGTAGACTTTGAAGTGACTACATAGGACTAAACCATTTAGTCATTCAGATTTGGTTAAACTGAACCTGGACTATAAACTAAAACCTCATAAAATGGAGAAAAGATTCTCAAATAATTCAATCTGGCTGTGGGCCAAATCTGCTAAAACTGGTCCATAGGCCCACACCACAAATTTCTACTGTTCCTAACAATCATCAACAATTATGATATACATATATAAAAATATATAGAAGTAAATAATGTCTTGTCTTCTCGACCGGTCTATGATTCCTCCCATAAATCTGTTGGCTGGTAATGCAATAACGAGGCTGGGAATTCAAAATGCAAGACAAGAGACCAGCGTGAGGGGGATGACATGAAAACGGCTGCCTCGGATCACGGCGTGACGAACAGGTGTGCAGAGAGTCGGCCTCCCGACTGGAACCAATTAACCGGCGGCCAAGAGCAACTCGCTCGGCCATGCATGCATGACCTCCTTGTCTCTAACTGCAGTTCATGCATGGTAGCTCGTTCGATCCCTGGCCACAATATAAATAGGAGCCTAGGCCACTTGTTCATTCATCGCATCGTAGTTGCATAGCATCCACCGATTGTAGAAAGATGGCAGTGAAGAAGATGATGTCGTCGATGCAGGTCATGGTGGTGGCGATGCTTGCGTTGTTGGTGGGCGGTGCCTGGTGCGGTCCTCCTAAGGTTCCCCCGGGCAAGAACATCACAGCCAGCTACGGCAGGGACTGGCTGGAAGCGAAGGCGACGTGGTACGGCAAGCCGACAGGCGCCGGCCCCCCTGACAACGGTGGTGCGTGCGGGTACAAGGATGTGAACAAGGCCCCTTTCAATAGCATGGGTGCGTGCGGCAACGTCCCCATCTTCAAGGACGGCCTTGGCTGCGGCTCCTGCTTCGAGGTCAAGTGTGACAAGCCAGCCGAGTGCTCTGGCGAGCCCGTGGTGGTGTACATCACGGACATGAACTATGAGCCTATCGCCGCCTACCACTTCGACCTGGATGGCACCGCGTTCGGCGCCATGGCCAAGAAGGGTGAGGAGGAGAAGCTACGCAAGGCGGGCATCATCGACATGCAGTTCCGGCGGGTCAAGTGCAAGTATGGCGAAAAGGTCACCTTCCACGTTGAGAAGGGATGCAACCCTAACTATCTTGCGCTGCTGGTCAAGTACGTCGACGGTGATGGTGATGTTGTGGCGGTGGACATCAAGGAGAAGGGCTCTGACGCGTACGAGCCCCTCAAACACTCATGGGGTGCCATCTGGAGGAAGGATAGCGCCAAGCCGCTCAAGTTCCCTGTCACCGTCCAAATCACCACTGAGGGAGGCACCAAGACTGCCTACGAAGATGTCATTCCCGAAAATTGGAAGCCCGACACCGCCTACACCGCCAAATAAACTCGCCGACGTACCGGTCTGGGATGCATTAGGTTGGATCCCACTTCCCAAGCAACACACTATGCATGCATTGATCCAAGCATAATATATCCATTTTCTACTCTTGCCGACCGCATATATATAGGTAGAGCCATGCTCCTCTCTGTTATTATTAAAAAAGAGAATAGAGAAGAGCGGAGAGATTTGAGAGTCCTATGTATAATAAAAAGGATCTGAGAGCAACTCCAGCAGTAGGCCCTATAATAGGATCTCTACTTTTAATTTGAGTACTTCTAGTACTTTTGAGAGTTGTTTTTTAGGCTGCACTCCAACAGTGCAACCCAAAGTACTCTGGCACTGGCGCCGAAAGGCCGTCCCGAGTAGGCCATTGTAGAAGGAGTGCATGATCCCTGCCTTGGCCTCTTCCTCCGTGAAGTTCTATCCGTTGTGTGTGATGGCGAGGAGTGCATTTTTCTTACGGCGGTGACAAGCCTAAAGATGAAAAAAAGCAGGTACAAGCGTCTCCCTCACGTAGGTAAGGCATCCTCGCACGCTATCAGGCCATGGTGCGGACCATGGACACAAACACCCAAACACCATGGTGAACATCCTTGCACGCTTGTTTGGAACAAAGGAAAAAATTGATGTTCCTGTGTTTTTCCTGCGAAATTGAACTGATTCTTATAAAATTCCTCTGTGATTCCTATGAAATTCCTACGTTCCAAAACAGGCCATAGGATGTTCACTTTCAGCTCGTTGTGCCATTTGTGCTCCCCGGCAATGAGGGCCCTGGACTCTTGCACGGAGTCAAGCTCGTACATGATGGCGCGTGATGCCGCAAGCTGTAGCTTGACGTCACCGGCGGAGCTAGACATTTTACATAGGATATGCCGAACCAAAAAATTTATATATAAATCGATAAACCATATAGCAATTTGGTAAAATTTTATAAAAATTGTCCAACAATTCAATACATAAATACTAAATGACATAATAAACTTTATGCCAATATTTTTACTAGGTTAACTGATAGGTCAAAGGTTTTCTAGGCCACCGAATCTATCACTTGTCTCATGATATCAATATAGGTATCAAGTTGCAATTCTAGATTTAGAGTAGGCTAGTTAGGGTTAGAGATTTAGGACTAAAGGAAATAAAGGGGGAGAGCAGAACGGATCAAGTTCTCACCGGCTGAGGGTTGCGGCAAGGCCGCAAGGGCAGCTTGGCAGGGCCGGTCGGCTCAAGGTGGGTTGTTGGGGCGGGGCTAGCCACCAGTTGGGACCGGCCACCGGGAGACAAGGCGTCGGGGTATAGTCGCAGGATGTTGGCCTCTCAATGCTAGGGCAAGAGCCGGGTGTCGTGCGCCACCGAGAGGAGTGGGCAAACCAGCGAGGGTCAAGAGGCAGCTGGGCAGGCCGGCAGGTAAGGCTGGACGGAAAACTTAAAACTCGTTAGCTCACTCGACTCGTGGATGGCTCGGCTCGGCTCGACTTGACTCGGCTCTTTATGCTAACGAGCCGAGCTGAGCCAAGATTTTAGCTCGTTAGCTATAACGAGCTAACTCGAGCCTTGCAGATTTTAGCTCGTTAGCTAGCTCGTTTTATTTCTAATAGATATATGGTATAATAATCTTATATTATACATGTATATATGTTAACATTTACTATTTTTTAGTTCGATTTAAGGTTGTTGGATGTGTTACTTTTATATTATTACTATTATCCAGCTTTAGATAAATATAAATACTATATTTTGTATATACTTTTTATACCTAGCTCGTGAGTTTAACGAGCCAGCTCGAGCTGACGTTCTGGCTCGTTAAGCTCGACTCGTTATCTTAACGAGGCTCGACTCGTTATTTAACGAGGCTCGACTCGTTATCTTAACGAACCGAGCCAGCTGCCCAGCTCGGCTCGATATCCAGCCTTACGAGCAGGGGAGCGGCCGAGTGGGTACGAGTCGCCTTTCGTGTTTCGTCGCGCAAGGGAGCGACCTAGCAGGTGCGAGAGGGAAGCGAATGATTTTTTTTCTTTTTTTACACATGTAAGCTTGTTGGGCTAAGCCTAGAGTATGCCATGCCATACACGTGTAACCCACTAGATCCGCCTATAACGTCACTGATTTGAGCGGCACGCCAGCATTGCAGTACACGGGCAATGTACCGCAACTTGTTATCAATGGGTCCACGTCCCATGCCATCGTCCCCCAAGCTCCACGAACAACATCGATGAGGGCT
The DNA here is from genome assembly GCA_009763385.1 of Coix lacryma-jobi var. lacryma-jobi. Taxonomy (NCBI): domain Eukaryota; kingdom Viridiplantae; phylum Streptophyta; class Magnoliopsida; order Poales; family Poaceae; genus Coix; species Coix lacryma-jobi. The sequence goes on along the minus strand of CM019823.1, from coordinate 147,411,422 downwards.
TGTTTGGATGTACATGTATTTATAGGGATGAAAACGAAAATGGTAATCACCGATTTTTCGAAATCATTTTTGAGTTTTTTCCGACTTTTAGACCTAAATGGAAATGATAGTGGTAACCGAAAAAATGAAAACAATAATGGTAAAACTAAATGGAAACAAAAGTGAAAATGATTTTGCCCTCTTCCGATCGTTTTCGAAGATTTCCGTATTTAGCCGGTAATTTACCGGTGGTAATTATCGACACAACACATGCTTTAGTAGTTTAGGTCTAATTGGCTCACATAAGCATGTCCATCCTGCCATCTATGTGCACACATGAGCACATAAGGTAATTTTTTTTGGAAAAGGAAATATTAGGCAAGGATTTCATGTGTTTATAAACAAGAAGCCAATCGGGTAATTAGGTAATCAGACAACAATCATATATTATGATTTGTAGTGTTTATCGCTTTTTAGATACCATTCTAATTGATTTCGACCGTTATTGATGTATTTTCCGATCAACTACTATCATTTTTGGAATTACCGGAATACAGGCGCCGTATTCGTTTCCGACAATATTGTATTGATTTCGTTTTCATGAAAATAATTTGAAAGTGAAAGTGATTTGGCCTCCTACCGATCGTTTCCGACCGTTTTCACCCCTATGTATTTAGCTCAATCCACATGTGTTGGAGTGTATTTGAATTAAATTTCACTCTAATCCACTTCGGTACATGTGGTTTGAGCTAAATACATACACATCCAAACAAGGCCTGAAGTGGAAGCGTGGTCCGGCCTAGAGCACGGGGATAAAACTGGGTTTTTATGGTAAAATAAATCATACAAGGCATATTTCAAGCTATAAACCTTTTTGCCAAAAAATATATTTTTTGATAAATAAATCATGAAAGAAGATTATAATACACTTTGCAGTTTGAAAATATATAGTTTTGTAGCTGAGTCTGAGTTATTCCACAAAATCACATGCAATTTATAGCAAATAAAAAAATTCATGAGATTATAAATATTGGGTTTCCAATAGCTCATAGGCCAAATTATGTTACTTTTTATCATTAATAATACAATCTGTGAGAAAAAAAAACTAATACATCCCTCTCCCTTGTCACCTCTCTAATGGTTGCCAATTGCTTGACCTGTCAAAACAAGCAGAGCAAAGAAAAACATTAAAAAAGCTTTCATGATTAATGACAGTATGCCATAAAGATTTACAGATCTTATAGAGAAAACAATAGTTGAAAATTTGAACATATGGTGTAAGGTACATTTGGGCATAAGCATTTGTAGATAAAAAAAATAGTTCTATGGTTAAGGACTATTTTTCTAATTTGTAAACGTAACTTGGTCACACAAAATGAAGTATAGTGGATCATAAAGTCTAAACTATTTGTGATCAAAGCAGTTTGGTCCCAAATTGTGTCAGGTATGGTCATTAAAAATGCCGCACCATAAAAGTCTCAACTAGTTGTGACAAGGTATGTTGAAATGAAGATGACATGAATCCTGTACAGCTAACACCAACTTTGGAATTACGAGACATTAAAAATGAAAAAATGACACTGATTCCAGCAATAATGGTTCACACAGCGCTTGAATGAATGAAATGTTTTGTTGAGTCCACAAGATAATTCTGCAATGCATATAATGACTACTGATATGAAAAAAAAAATGTATCATGCATTTACAGTATGTTTCAAAAATATTGCTATCTTCCAGATGAAATGAGTGAGGGGAGGGATGACAAGAACAGCCATGACCATAATGCAGAGGACAGCCAAGCTTGTTTATTCTCACCTGGCTGCAACAACAGTATCTTGGAGCTGCAAGGCAGTTGAACAGTATCTTGGAGCTGCAAGGCAGTTGACTACAGCTCAAACCAAAGCATACCTTCTAACTGGCCTGATGAAACTAACAGGCACCCCCTATACAGGCGTCGGGTCCACGTCTACAGCCGGCGCGTCCTGTGGCGGAACGGTCCCAATCCCATGGCCCACAGGTCCCCGTCAGCCTCTGACAGCCGAACCTATGTTCCATGCGATTAAGACTGTTCGTCACTGGGCTGCATCAGTGCCCATTGTCCGCAGGATCACCTCACAATTCGGTCACAGCACTGGATACTTTTACAAATAACATCGGAATACAGAGCGGAAGACTTAAATAACATTAGTTTTACAAACCGAGGTTCCAAATAAAATTAAAGGTGCAGTTATTACAAACCATGTTCGGGTAATAGAAATAGGCAATGTAGCGGAGTACAACAAAATAAGATACTTGTAATCACCCAGCCCGAGGGTGCACAATTATTCATCGGCCTCATCGGCCTCTTCCTGGACAATGGTCATGCAGCAGGGCGCAAGACACATCGGGGACTCAGCCATACCTGCAGCATGGGTAACAAACCCTGAGTACTGGGGTACTCAACAAGACTTATCCGACTAAAGAAAAAGGGGAGAAGACTCAAGAATGAGAGGCTTAGGTAGTCAAGGTAAGGCTTAAGCAAGATCAAGTATTTCAAGAATGAGAGGCTTAGGTAGTCAAGGTAAGGCTTAAGCAAGATCAAGTATTTTGCAGAAAAAGCATTTTGAAATCCTTGTTTTATTTTTGGAAAGATTCCAGTATTTCTCAATTCTTCATTGTTCATGATTCATTTTACCTTTCAAAAACATACCTAGTTGAGAACCACTCTCCGTTGACAGTCAGTGACCAAGTCTCCATAACCGAGGAGCAACGTTAATCCGGATAAATAATACTCAGCTGAGGATCCCTATCAACACTGCATATGTAGCACCCAAGCTTGCATATGCCAACTCGTCTACCACGATTCCTCCAAGATTGGGCCCGGTCCTACGCCACCCGGAAGCACAGTACACCACTCCTATCCAGGTACGACGACCACGTGGGTACATGCTACTTCCGCCATCTCTCCACTCCCAGTGCGCGGTTGTCGGTCCAATAAAGGATTCCTCGGAGCCAGAGCTTTCCGAAGTATGTGAATAGTTGCAAGTCTTGGCCAGCACGCCCCCATACGGATGGTCCCTAATTTTTCTGCCAGAACTATACCTTGGTTATATCTCACCCAAGCGTAATAGTCCTGTCAGTTTTTCAACCCTGTCCCGGTCGGTGTCAACTGTTAAGTCCCGGACTTCAACATGACGGCACCGTACGCTCGGACAACCTCTCCTCGCAATTGACTAGGTACGGATCAGATACCTAGCCAATAGCCGGGGAGTAAAGCCAAATTCCCATAAAAATTCTTTAAGTGATCACACTTTTGAAATTGGCATTTTTATTGTAAATCTATTGCATAGCATCACTAAGCATTTGCAAATAGTTTTTAAACAGGGCAGGTGGATCTTCTGGTGGACGTAAACAATGCAGGTAATAGGTTATCACACAACTCCTATAACCTAATGCAGTAGTTTAACTCAAAAGCATTTTAAGAAAACTTTTGTAAAAGCGAGGTAGGGTTAAAATGCATTGGGGCTTGCCTTGAAGAGCAAAGAGGACAGGCTCGCGGTCGGCAGTGCAGGTGTCGGAGCTCGGGGTCGCCTCGGGGGTAGGTTCGTCAGCGGCTGCCTCAACTTTGATGTTTTCTCCTTCGGTCACTATACGTATGCAATGATGTATGCTTATGAGGATGCTGACATAAACAAAACAGCATAGGACAATTCTACTGTTTCTAGAGTACACTTTCCATCGCGTAAGTAACTTCTTAGTGTGGACATAAAGTTACTTATCTTTGTCCCTAAGCAAAATTAATCAAACTTATTAAGTATTATTTACCCGACCTAAACACAAGTCATTGCATGGCATCACAATCATCATAGACCAGTTGGGTGGGGGTCTATGAACAGCAAACAATCCCAAGGTCACAACATAGGGCATACAACATGAACCCTGATGTTTTTCTATTTTTTTTCCTAATTATTTAAAAAGGTCATATTATGCAGTTGCTCCAAAATTTAACCAATTAATCTCATAGGTTCATTATGGTATAAATAGATGTCAAAACAAATTTCATAATTTTTAGAGATCATTAAGGTGCTTAACAAAAATCAAACATTTAATTAACAAAAGGGACTATTTAACAATTTAAATAAATACCCAAAAATCAACTTGATCCAAAAGGCCTCAAAATGTCACCAGAGACTAAACATGACATAACTAGCACATAAAAATTTATCTCATGATTTTTGGAGCTACACATGATTTTCTAAAAATCTAAAACCATTCATTTCTTAATTAAAAGGGAGATTTTTCATTTTCAAATTTTTGCACAAAATTCAATTTTCATATTTTTATAAAATACTACAAGGTATAAAGATTCTACCATCAAATTTTCAGAATTTTTGGAGCAACACAGAAAATCACACAAAAAGATGAAAAATAAACACTATTCACATCTTTCCAAAAAGAAAAAAGAGCACTGTGCTCCTTCCTCGCAGGGCTCGGGCGAATCGCGCGGCGGACCGCAGGGCTCAGGCGAATCGCAGGCGAGGCGGACGGCGGACCGGCCGCTCGGGGCTCGCGCTGGGAAAGCCGGGGGTGGGGAAAGATTCGCGAGCTCACCGTGAGTCGGGAGGGAGGCTCGGCGAGGCGGTGCAGGGTCGGAGGAGGGAGTTCGACGGTGGTGGTGCTTTGGCGGATCTCTTCGGCGGCGATCGGCGTCCGACGGCTCTGTCCACCAAAAGAGGTCGCCGAGGGTGCGGTTAGGAGCGCGCTGAGGTGAGGAAGAGAGGGCAGGGGTCGGAGGGAAGAGAGAAGCACTCACGGCGGCGAATTTCTCGCTTAGCCGAAACGCGGCCGTTTGCCGGAGTCGGGGACGAAGCTCCTGCGCCGGCGAGAGGAGGGCGGAGGGGTGAAATTGGTTGCTCGGGAAGGTGGAGCAGCTCAAGGCGAAGGCGGTGGAGGGCTCGGCGGGCGCTGGGGTGGTCTGGTGGCTCGGGGTGCCGTGGTGGCGGCAATGGCGGAGCTCGGCGGCTTTTATAGCCGCGGGGCGGCGCTGGGGGGTCCGGACGAGGGGTGAGAAGCGTTCGTGCGGCATTAACGGAGGTAGGGAGCAGGGTAGGGCGGCTCGGCGTGGGCGGGAGCTCGCGCGCGGCGCGGCGGCTTGCCGGCGGCCGGCATCTGCGCGCTGTCCGCGACCGTAGGGGAAGGAGGAGGGTAGGGTAGGGGATGGCGAGGCGGCGGTAGGTAGGGGACCGGAGAGGTCGAGCGCTTAGCGCTGGCCTCGGGCGACACGGAAAGGGTCAGCCGGGCTCGGCGAGGCTGACTCGGCGTGGGCGGAGGTAGGGGACCGGAGAGGTCGAGCGCTTAGCGCTGGCCTCGGGCGACACGGATGCAAGTCAGCCGGGCTCGGTGAGGCTGAGGCTGCGCCGCCGTCGGCCGGGGCCCCCTTGCTTTAAAGCTCGCACAGAGACGTTACCCATTCCCAAATCTACCCTCTTTCTGACATTTTGAAATTACTCCCAAAACTTGAACTACACAAAGAAAACTCAAAACACCAAAGTTGCTTAAAATTTTGAGATCTACAACTTTGCCAATATAAACTTTTTCTGAAACTCAAAGGTTTTTGAGATAATTTTAAAAACTGAAAAGGGGACAAAATTGGAGTTTGAAAGAATTAGAAATTGCTTCTGATTTTGCATTGAAACTTGAAAATTTGTAAATACCAAAGTTGTTCCTTTTGGCAAGATATACAACTTTTCTTAAAGGGCCGACTTCAAATTTTGAATAGTTTTTGAATTAGAGAAAGAGGGGTAAAATTAGAGTTTGGAAATTTAGGGTTTTTTAAAAGGAATTTAAATCCTATTTCTGGTTTTGAACTTTGATCAACACAGCAAAACATCAAGACACTCAAACTGAACAAGATTTACACAAAGCTAGACACAGAGATGAAATTACCATTTTGCCCTTATAGGAAGATTTGGGCCTTTAGGGTTTTTTGAAAAAAAAAGATCACTACACAAGTCACTCCAGAAAAAGGTAAATGCAAAACAAGAATTAGGCAAACATAATGCATGGCAAGAATGATTAATGACTAAAGATGATGACATGTTAGGTTAATTACATATTAATCACCAGAGGTGTTACAGCCTTCCCCCCTAAAAGAAATCTCGCCCCGAGATTCTGCGTCTTAAGAAGGACAAAGACAAAACTTTACATCTACAGAGTATCGAGAAAGTCGGGATAACTCTTTGCTAAGAAGTCTTCAGATTCCCAAGTGGCTTCTTCTTCAGAGTGTTGGTTCCACTGGACCTTGTACCATCTTGTGGTAGTCCTCTGGGTAACACGGTCTTTGTAGTCCAACACGCGAACTGGATACTCGGAGTATGATAGATCGGGTTCCAACTCAACACCTTCAACTTCCACCACGTGTTCGGGCACTTGGAGACATTTCTTGAGTTGGGAGACGTGAAACACATTATGGACTGCAGAAAGATGATCGGGCAATTTTAGCTTGTAAGCTACCTTGCCACATCGTTCCAGAATTTCAAAGGGACCAATATAGCGTGGTGCTAACTTTCCCTTGACTCCAAAACGAGTAACTCCTTTGGTGGGTGAGACCTTCAGATACACATAATCTCCGATCTAGAACTCCAAAGGTCGACGTCTCTTGTCAGCATAGCTTTTCTGTCGAGACTGCGCAATCTTCATATTCTCTTGTATTTGCTTGACTTTTTCTTCCATATCTTTTACTAGGTCAACTCCAAAGAATTCCCTTTCTCCAGGTTCAGACCAACTGAGAGGTGTACGACATCGGCGACCGTACAGTGCTTCAAAGGGTGCCATTTTGATGCTTTCTTGGTAACTATTATTATATGAGAATTCTGCCAAGGGCAAACAGTCATCCCAAGTATCTGCGAAGGTGAGCACGCAGGCTCTCAACATATCCTCTAACACTTGGTTGACTCGCTCAGTTTGTCCATCCGTTTGTGGATGATAAGCCGTGCTATGCAAGAGCTTGGTTCCAAGTGAGGTATGGAATGCTTTCCAGAATTTCGCGATGAACTGGGTACCGCGATCAGAGATAATGGTCTTGGGTACACCATGGAGTTTCACTATGTTGTTCTTGTACATGGTGACGTAAGTGGGGACGGTGTAGCTGGTCTTGACTGGCAGGAAGTGAGCTTGCTTAGTGAGGTGATCCACGATCACCCAGATGGAATCCAAACCTCTTGATGTCCTGGGTAGCCCATTGATAAAATCCATACTGATATCGTCCCATTTCCAAGCAGGTACAGGTAAAGGTTGCAATTCTCCTCCAGGCTTCATGTGCACAGCTTTGACCCTCTGGCAAGTATCACATTGAGCGACATACCGGGCAATCTCGATCTTCATCTTTGTCCACCAGAATCTCTGCCTCAAGTCTTGGTACATCTTGTTGCTGCCGGGGTGGATGGAGAATCTAGTCAAGTGTGCTTCATCAAGGATTAACTGCCTCAACTCAGGCACTTTGGGAACTACCAGTCGGTTCTTGAACCAAACCACTCCTGCATCATCAATCCTGAAACAATCAGCTTTTCCGGTTCGGATCCTTTCGACGATGTGCTTGATTCCAGGGTTATCCTTTTGAGCCGCAATGATCTGTTCCCTGATAGGTGTTTCTATTCTGATATTATTCAGCGTTCCTCGTGGAACCATCTCAATACCCAGCTTTTCTAGTTCATAACATAGGGAAGAATTACAGGGCTTCATCATCTGACAGTTGTAGTACGACTTGCGACTGAGCGCATCGGCGACTACATTTGCTTTACCCGGATGGTAATGTACTTCGAGATCATAGTCCTTAATTAACTCAAGCCATCTTCTCTGTCTCATATTCAGTTCTTCTTGAGTGAAGATATACTTCAGGCTTTTGTGATCAGTGTACACATTACAGGTACTGCCCAACAAATAATGGCGCCAGATCTTTAAGGCATGCACCACTGCTGCTAACTCAAGATCATGGGTTGGATAATTCTCTTCATGTCGCTTAAGCTGCCGTGAGGCATAAGCGATCACTCGACCTTCTTGCATCAAAACACAGCCCAAACCAGTACCAGATGCATCACAGTAGACATCAAAGGGCTTTTCGATGTTCGGCTGGGCTAGCACTGGTGATGTGGTTAACAATTTCTTCAATGTTTGAAAGGCCTGCTCACAAGCTGGTGTCCAGACAAACTTCACAGAATTCTTCAATAACTCGGTGATAGGCTTGGCGATTCTGGAGAAATCCGGGATGAAACGACGATAATATCCAGTCATTCCCATGAAGCTGCGGACTTCGTGAACAGTGGTAGGTGGTTCCCAATCCAGAATGTCCGCCACCTTTCCGGGATCAACTGACACACCTTCAGCGGATAGGACATGACCAAGGAACTGTATCTGATCTAACCAAAACTCACATTTACTAAACTTGGCATAAAGCTGATGATCTCTGAGGCGGGATAGAACGATACGAAGATGTTTGGCATGTTCTTCAGGGGTTTTTGAGTAGACAAGGATGTCGTCAATGAACACGACCACAAATTTATCGAGCTCCGGCATGAATACGGAGTTCATGAGGTACATGAAGTGGGTAGGGGCATTGGTCAAGCCGAAGGACATGACCAAGTACTCATACAGGCCGTATCTGGTAGTGAAAGTTGTTTTCGGAATGTCTTCGGGACGTATTTTTATTTGGTGGTAGCCAGATCTGAGGTCAATCTTGGAGAATACTCTGGCTCCAGCTAGTTGGTCAAAAAGAAGGAGTGCTCCTGCTCCTGCCCCGCCGGCCACCACCCGAGCTCCTGGAAGGAGCCCCTCCTTGATGTTCTAGCACGGTCCCCTCTCCACCTCGCTATGTGAAGAGCGATCCTCCGGTTCCTACTAGTGTTGTTTCCATTCCGCCGGTCGCCAACTCCCACGTCATGGCGACCCGTGGAAAAACAGACTACCGGCAGCCTCACCTCGCCTTGCATACCCAAGGCCTTGTCTCCCCTACCACGGTCCTGTCGAGATGCCCTTGTTGATCCTCATTAGCGCCAGGCCATGGAAGATGAATATGCGGCTCTTAGGACAACCACACTTGGGACCTCGTCCCCCGCCCTGCCAAGACCAATGTTGTTACTGGAAAATGGATTTCAAACACAAGTTCCATGCCGATGGCTCATTGGAGAGATACAAGGCTCATTGGGTACTTCGGGGATTCACTCAACGCCCCGGAGTTGATTATGATGAAACTTTCAGCCTAGTTGTCAAGGCAACCACTGTTCAGACAATCATCACGGTGGCACACTCTAGGGATTGGCCGATTCATCAACTTGATGTGAAGAACACTTTCCTCCACGGGACTCTTTTAGAAACAGTATACTGCTCTCAGCCTACTGGGTTCGCTGATCCTACACTTCTGGATCATGTCTATAGACTCAACAAATCCCTTTACGGCTTGAAGCAAGCACCGCGGCCCTGGTACAACCGCTTTGCCTCCTTTCTGATCTCTCTGGGATTCACCGAAGCCAAGTCAGACACATCTCTCTTCATATTCTGCCATGGCAACGAGACAGTGTACTTGCTCTTATATGTGGATGACATTGTCCTTACGGCTTCATCTCAGCAACTCCTTAACTGTGTCATTGTTGCTCCGAAAAAGGAGTTCGCCAGGAAGGATCTTGGACCCCTGCATCACTTTCTTGGCATTACAGTTCAGCGCCATAAGGATTATGTTCTCCTTTCACAGCGTCAGTACACTCTGGACATACTTGCTCGCCATGGCATGAGTGGCTGCAAGCCTTGCTCCACTCCAGTTGACACTTATGCAAAGGTACCAGCTGATGCCGGCCCGTCTGTTGCTGATCCCACTGCTTATCGCAACCTTGTGGGTGCCCTTCAGTACCTCACCTTCACCAGGCCTGACATTGCCTATGCCATCCAACAAGTGTGCCTTCATATGCACGATCCGCGGGAAACTCACCTTGTCGCTGCCAAGCGGATCCTTTGCTATCTTCAGGGCACCCTCAGCCATGGTGTGGTCATTCCCCGAACAGCCCCAACACGGCTCTATGTCTATACTGACACTGATTGGGCCGACTGCCCAGACACCAGCCGCTCCACCTCCGGCTACGCCGTCTTCCTCAGAGGCAGCCTGGTCTCCTAATCATCTAAGTGGCAGCCCACTATCTCCCGGTCCAGCGCCGAGGCAGAGTATCGGGTTGTTGCCAACGGCGTGGCTGAAGCCACTTGGCTCCGGCAACTGCTCCAAGAACTTCACCATCCCCTGGACTCTGCATGCCTCATCTACTGCGATAATGTCAGTGCCTGCTACCTCTCCACCAACCCCGTTCAACATCAGCGCACCAAGTGTCGCCATGGGTGCAGTCTGGGTTCTTCATGTTCCCACCACATCGTAGTTCGTCAATGTCTTCACCAAGGGCTCCAGTCTGAATGTTCGCTCCACTGACGGTCTGACTGTGGTGGGGGGGTGTTAGAATTAATTGCTATTTACTTTAATCTCCTAGTTACTTGTGTAATCTCCTAGCTAGCTGTGCTGAGTTAATGCCCAACTGGCCCCTTGGGACTTGGCTGGCCCTTTGGGCCACCCTCCTCTCTATTTATATGTAAACTCAATTCAAGGAATCCAAGCCTGCTAGGCTATTGTCTATCACCAATGTTCCTGCACCACTAAATTATACAGTACAAAATGATTCAGTGCATAACAACTCTCCAAATCTATAAAGAAATAACAACTGGATGATGTCCAGATCTTGTACTTGCCTCATTAAAAAACAATATTTTGCACAATTCTTCCATACTTGATAAAGCAAATGCAACCATCTCCCCAACCTATAATTTTTAAGGGGAAATTTGCTGGGGGACACTAAAAGTGGTGCGCATTTGCTGGAACACACTTTTTCATGTACCACTCACCACTAAAACAGTTGCCATTTGTAAACCATAAGGCCAATGGCTATGAAATTTTAACAGCGACAAGATAGGATAGTTATGTACAAATCATCTAATACTCACTTCCATAGAAAATGTCGTTAAGGCCTCGTAACGTTGTCCACCAGCAACCTTAACAGACATGATTCCATAGCTGTCGTGTGTCCGGTAACGAGGCTTAACGACATTTTCTATAGAAGTGAGTATTAGATGATTTGTAGATACTATCCTATCTTGTTGTTGTTAAAATTTTATTTGCATTGGCCTTACGGTTTACAAATGGCAACTGTTTTAGTGGTGAGCGTTACATGAAAAAGTGTGTTCCAGCAAATGCGCGCCACTTTTTGTGTGTCCCAGCAAATTTTCCCAATTTTTAATGATGAGGAGCATGTCAGACCGAACCCATGAATTTGATAATGTGAATAATAATATTGCTCTGGTCTGGACATACATTTCAGTATGATCAGAAATCGAGTCTTTTATATATATGAACACTTGTGACACTAGAACGCCATGAGCCCTTTAAAACAATCACATGGAAGCATCTTCTCTTGCATCAGACCACTGGCATGCAGTACCAATATTTTAGGGGAAAGAAAGGCTATGACATTACCCTTTTTATTACCTACTATAAGGATCTGAAACAAGAAAGAGAAAAATTATGTCTCACATATTCACATCTTATTGTTATTAGTTTTATGAAAAGTTGAACTATTTAACAGTTAAATGATATGACATATTTCTCCCCAATAGGGTTGTACTAGCTTACAAGCTACAACTTATAATTTAAAGCTTCTTTATTATCCTCATTATTCTAAATATATATACCAGAAGTGCTATCAAGGAACGCACCAATCCACCAGGCAGCATGCTGAGCGACTTAGATGCTGTTGTGCCTCAAATGGTACTCGTAGGGTGCATATCTCATATAGATGCAGATCTAGCAGTGCGGCGACCGGCGACCACGTTCACCATGCACTGCTACAGAACAGGGTCTTTGGCCGATTCTCAAAATCGTCTTTAGTCTCGGTGTTTTTGCCGCCCGGGACTAATAGACACTTTACTCCCGGTCGGTAACACGGACCGGGACTAAAGGGTCTGCCCCAACGGCTATTGCGCAGAGCTGTTGAGGCAGGGACCCTTTAGTCCCGGTCCGTGTTACCAACCGGACTAAAGTGCACTCTTTAGTCCGGTGTTGTGCCACGGATCGGGACTAAAGATTTAGCCACGGTTTGTGGCTTGCCCCGGGATAAATGATCACCTTTTACCCCCAGTTTTTAATACAAACCGGGACTAAAGCTCCCCAGTTTTTAACCAGCCAACTTCTTCCTCCCCCGAGCCAGAGACATTCAAATTTCAGTGAGCTTCTTGCTTGTTCTTGTTGTTGCTATTGCTTGTTCTTCATTTGTTCTTCATTGTTCTTCGTCTCCGGCGTCAATTGGTGATCTTCTTCGACTCCGTCATCGTCTCTTTGCGTTTAGAGATAACTATTTTCATCTCCTACCATGTCTTTTGAATATATGAGAGGAATTTAATTAAAATATATAGTTTGCAAGAACAAGCTCGGGGAAACATCAAGACGTTTGTCCCCGTTAGTTGTGCAAAATCAGTATGGTTCAAACATGTGCATTGTACAGCAGAAATCTGGAGAGACCACTTTGTCTGAGATGGACTCAATTGAAGATTTTATCATTGAGAGCGGTCTCCCGTACGACACGATTAAAAATATTGCTACTGGGCTGGAGTTTCCACGAGCGGAAGTAGTTGATGAATGGAGGAGAAATTTTGCACCGGGCAGGAGTCTAATTAACCCCAATCACTTACATGTACTAGGTACGCAGATGTTTGCAATCAACAAATGGTGCATGGAGGCTTCTAAAGACAGTGATGTCAATTGGATTTCTGTCCGAATTCGGAACCATCACTACTTCTGTGGCGATGACCTAATCTTAGTCCAGATGGAGGAATTACACCAGCTATGTCATATGGACGCACTGGACAAATCGCTCTTTAGCTGCTATTGTTTGTAAGTGTTTCTTTTATAGTTTTCATTGAACTCTCTAGTATGTGTATATAGTACGTAGTATTCTTACACACATACTTGTGGATCGACTCGATATTTTGCAAGTATCAGATGACTCAGCTCAGAGATAAACATGACAATTCTGTTGGGTTTGTTGATCCATATGTTGTTTTCAAGGCTCCAAACCCTTCAGCGACTTGGAGCGATGAGTCGTGTATGAATCTCATGAGGTTCTTCGTGAACCAAAAAGATAGAGAAGAATTCTCTTCCCATACAACTTTAAGTGCGTGAGACATATATAGTTAATAATAAGTATGTGCACATTTTATTTTACTTAACCCTAATAATATATATATATATATGAATCATGTGTATGAACAGCTATCACTGGATATTGATGGTCATCGATCTCAAACACAGCAATGTGTTAATCTATGACTCGTTGAGCAAACCGCAAGAAGATTACCAAGATATGATAAACATTCTCCAAAGGTAATTTTTCGATCCCTAGCTTGCATGCTTAAAGTATAGACTAAGCTTGTATATATGTATACTAATTAATAAATAATGATCCAACTATTAATATTTCATTGGCCGGATTAGGGTTTGGGAAAATTCATTGCTCGGAACATATGAGTTAGTGTAAGGCCCCACTTACAATAAAGCCACGACTACCAATAAGTTTACACCTTCGTCAATGTACGTGTATCTTTATTATATCATATCATATATCATATCTTTATTACGAGATGAATCTTTTCATTCTACAGTGGATTTTGAGACAAAAACAGGGTACCAACTTATGCGGATTCTATGTTTGCGAGTACATGATGATAGAATCAAATAGAATTCCTGAAGAAATCATCAAAGTACGTAACATGTTTCTTTTCATTTTTTATAGACTTATATTGATAATTTAGATATAACTAATATCTTTTTAATTCCAATTGAAGACTGACTGGTTGAAGCAAAAATTGATGCTACAAGGCCAATTGAAAGCAATACAAGAGACATAGAGGATTTTCTTCGGGAACAAGTCATAAATCCAAACGGCGAGTTCTACTACTAATACCAACGAGAAGTTGATTCCAAACAATGATGATCATTTGTATGCCCTGTAGATATTTAGATGGAGTACAACTTGTAATAGGTTTACAGTACTAACTTTGGAGTACAACTTGTGTAGATAGATATTTAGACAAACTCATATATGTATATTGTTTGTAATCTTATGTACATATATTTATATATATATATATGTAGTTCTATAGTTCAATTATATATGCATGCAATAAGCTTTGTGTTATGCTGCTAATGTCGGGGGAACGCCAAAAGGGTACCCCCAATCAACGCAAAACTCAGAACACCTTTTAATAGGAGCCCTCCGCGTCAGGCCTCGGGCGAGCGCTCGTTCTCCGTCTCGCCCGAGCCCTCCGCGTCAGGCCTCGGGCGAGCGCTCACTCTCCGCTTCGCCCGAGCCCTCCAGGCCAGGCCTCGGGCGAGCGCTCATTCTCCGTCTCGCCCGCCCGGCCTCCGGTCAGGCCTCGGGCGAGCGCTCGTTCTCTCGTCTCGCCCGAGCCCTCCCGCGTCAGGCCTCGGGTGAGCGCTCGTTCTCCGTCTCGCCCGAGCCCTCCGCGTCAGGCCTCGGGCGAGCGCTCCTTCTCCGTCTCGCCCGAGCCCTCCGCGTCAGGCCTCGGGCGAGCGCACGTTCTCTCTCCGTCTCGCCCGAGACCTCCGCGTCGTGCCTCGGGCGAGCGCTCCGCTACCCCCCTCGAGCCTTGGCACGTAAGCCTCGAACCCGCCATAACCGAACATCACACCTCGAGACCCCACGCGGATCTCGAGCCTCCCTAACACGGCAGCCAACCCCTCGAGACGCTTCACGCCTCCCTCGAGCGGCCCAGACATTGGATACCAGCCCCACGCTACGTATTTAATGCCTTCACCTACTCCGGTCACATCCTCCGGTACACAGCATGTGCCACAGTGAACCAGAGCCAGAGTCAAACCTTGTTTTCACCGCAAGCATGGGCAAAAAGGCACCAGTACGGCACTGTTGGGCTATGCCTTGCACTGACGCATGCTCGAGCCTCATCCCGAAGCACGGGTTCCCGCTGTACGCCCGGGCGTTCCGGGATTTGCCCATACCGGTGGAAACTCGAGCGCCCCGTGGGCGCCACCTCGAGGCCGGCCTAGCAAACCTCGAGCTCTTGTTGCTTTCATGTGATTGGCGGACAGGTACCCCAAGGCCTGGAAGGACGCTGCCACGCCCCCTACGGACCGAGGGCGCTGCACGACCCTCACGTCGCCACGTCTCCACGACTACACCGGGATGGAAGCCACGACGCCTGAACAGCAATCTCCACGTCAGTCCCTGTGGCCCCGACAAGACAGGATTCCTACCTCCCGCTATATTGATATTGGGTACTGTACATGTTACCCCTGTGTAACGTTCTTATGTAATCCTGGCCTCCCCTTGCTCTATAAAAGGGGACACCAGGGCCCTTCACGTGGAGAGGTTCGGACGTTCGGACACAACTCAGATAGACAAGTCTAGATCCACACGCACGCACATACGAGTCCGGACTCCGGTCCATGCTCACTGAGCTTGTATTCGCCCCTGTACAAGCACTTAGGTGCAAGTAATAAGACACATCCTCCCCCCCGCTGGACATAGGGCCTTCTTTGCCCGAACCAGGATAAATCCTTGTGTCATCTTGCATCACCATCCAGGGAGAGAGCACACGATCACATTACTCGTTGGTGTCATACCCCCGGTTTCGAAACACTGACAGTTGGCGCGCCAGGTAGGGGCCTCCGCGTGTCCGAGTCGATTTCTCGTTGTTTCTTGGATGGCATCTTCCACTCCGTCGTTCTCTGCTGGAGCCGTCGTCTGGTTCGGGAGCCTCGAGTTCCTGGCCACCGGCAACGGCAGCGAGCTGACCCTGCTCTCCACGGAGGGCCCGAGCGGAGGGCGCGTCACGCCACCCCCCGCGCAGGGCGCGTGGCGCGTCGTCCGCACCACCGCCTTCGCCACCGCGCGCCCTCGTGAGCTGCGTGAGCTGCGATCCAGCACGAGCCAGGGCGGCGCGACGTCAACGACTCCGACTCCGACGAGTACGACCACCACGACCCTGACCTCTGGGACCCCTCCAGGGAGTGCTTCCAGCTTGAGGGGGTCGTGGACGACGCCGAGGACGACGGCGACGACGACACCAGGCCGGCGCTCAACCCCGAAGAGCCCGGAAACGTGGCTGCGGCAGGAGGATCACACGCTCAGGGGATGGACGAACCCCGGCCTCGGGTGCACCGCCTCACCGCGACGACGACCGGGTGGCGCGGCTCGCACAGCTGAGGGAAGCGATCGCCAAGGCCGAGGAGGAACGACAACGCCTGCGGCTCGAAAAAACTCTTATGCAGGAACCAGTCCGGCCTCGAGGCGCCAGAGCTCGAGTCCAGGCTCGAGAGGTCCGCCGGTGGATCCTCGAGGATGGGGCACCGGCGCGTCCCGAGGCGTGCTTCCCGCGAGCCGGGCAGAACGTGGTGGCGGCCGCAATGCTGCTCCGCGATCTACCCGCCGTCTCCAACCCCGACGCAAGACGCATGCTCGGGGAAATGAAGGGCCTCCTCGAGACGGCCGCTGTGCAGATGGCCGAGAGCTCGGCCTCGCGCCGGCGCGGGGTAGCCTCGGGGAAGCCAGCGGACACGCCCCGCAACAAACACGAGATGTCCGTCCACCAGCCGGCCACCCCTCGAGCCACGCCAGCCCAGGAGCGGGTCGCCGACAGCCGGCAAACCCTCGAGCCCCCAGGCCCCAGGGTCTTCAGCCGGGCCATCTGCAGCTCGACCCTCCCCGACCGCTTTCGGCCACCAACCAACATCGTGAAGTATGACGGGGAGGTCGAGCCCAAGCTGTGGCTCTCCGACTTCCGCCTAAGCTGCCAACTAGGCGGAGCAAAGAGCGACGACCGTGTGATCATACGCCAACTCCCGCTTTACCTCTCGGACACCGCCCGCCGGTGCTCGAGGGGCTCCCGCCGGATCGGATCCATGACTGGGCCGACCTAGTCGGGGTCTTCGACGGGAATTTCAAGAGGACTTGCGTGCGCCCAGGCCATCCCTGGGATCTGCAACGTTGCCGGCAGGCAGCGGACGAGCCCCTCCGCGACTTCGCTCGGCGATTCTCAAAACAGCGCCTCGAGCTCCTCCACGTACCTGATGAGGATGTCATCTCGGCGTTCCTCGCAGGCACGACATGCCAAGAGCTAGTCCACGAGCTAGGGCGCCACCGTCCCAGGACGGTCGAGGATCTGATGAATCGTGTCGCCAGCTTCGCCTCAGGCGACGAGCAGTGGGGGCCTTCTTTGGCCGCTCCACGGACAAAGGCAAAGGTCAGAGGGCAAAGCGCGACGCCGATGACGACGACGATGAAGAAGAGCTCATGGGCACCCGCCGAAGACGAGCTGGCTAAAGTGGCGTCCACGCGTGGCACCGTCCCACCAGATGTCTTCTCGAGGGATATTTTCGAGCCACCCGTCAAAATCGGCCCGGGGGCTGACCCTTCAATGCCACCCCTTGAGCCGGGCACGGAGACTCGACGACCCCTCGAAGCCACCCCTCGAGCCGGGCATGGGGCCTCGATCTTCGACGCCACACCTCGAGCCGAGCACGGAGACTCGACGCCCCTCGAAGCCACCCCTCGAGCCGGGCATGGGGGCTCGACCTTCGACCCCCACCCCTCGAGCCGGGCATGGGGCTCGGCCTCCCGCCGCCCCTCGAAAATGACACCTCGACCGGCGGACTCCCTCCCCTCGACTGCCTCGAGCTCTGCAATGATCAAGGCCTCGGTCTGGTACTCCTCCTCAAGATCTTCTGCCGCGAGCTAGGCTCGACGTTTGAGCCAGGAGAAGGAGGGCCGCCTACACCACCGTCCGCATCAGGAGGCAGCACGTCCTCATCGACAACCGGCGCCGTCTCCCGCGACGGTAAGTAGGTAACCGCACACATTTAATGTGCCCATCTGACCGCGTTGCAAGCTGGACGACAGGTACACGCGGCGACTCTGCACTCGCTCCGCTCCGCTCTATCGGGGCCTCTGAGGTCGCCGCTCCAACTTCACTTCACGCACTCGCCCCGGCGCCATGATCTCCACTCGCTGACGGTTTCCGCCTAAAAAGGCACGCCCAACGGGCGGAAGGATTCCAAGCGACGAAGGCTTCTTCCGGAAGTAAAAAACGGGCCCCGGCCCTAAGTCTCGAAGCAGCGAAGGCTGGCCCTCGAAAAAGGGTTCGACAGCCGGCTTCGAGCACCCAAAAATGGGCCCCGGCCCTAAGTCTCGAAGCAGCGAAGGCTGGCCCTCGACGAAAGAGGGTTCGACGGCCGGCTTCAAGCACCCGAGTCAGGGACACCAAGGGGCGCCATTCGCGGCATCACTCGAGGGCCAAGCCCTCGAGGCCCCTCACGTGTATCCAAGGTGGGGAGCTCGACATGCAGTGAGATCCCCTCGGAGGGAGGCATCAAGCCACCGGGTCCTATCGAATGGACCCGGCACTCCTGCAGACTGAGCACCCATGCTTTATGAGACCGCCTCCGGGCCACAGTCGACCCCTATCGAACGGGGCACGAGCTCTCACTTGGATTCCCCGTTACCAGCTCACCGGGAAACCTCGATACTCGCCCACTCGGGTAGTACGAGGCATCCCCCTCGCATCCGATCGAAAGGACTCGCGGGATGACAAGCCAGGGCAACCGGTGCGCCGGACAGCTCGAAGAGCCGGCCGGCCGGTTCAGCCTGGCACCTCTCGACGAAAGAGGGTCTAAAAACTCGGGGGCTCGACACCCCCGAACCTAAAAATCGCAACTAAAACTCGCAAAAAGCCCACGAGGGAGTTTTAACCACTCCCCCGTGGCCTCGGGGGCTACACCCGCGGGTGTCGCTCGCACGACACCCACGGAATCAAAACGGCTAAACCTTCGAGACCAGTCAGTAACCCTTTAGATCCCGGTAGAGAGCCCCTGCTCGAGTGCCAACACTCAAACAAGGCCTCGGGGGCTACTGTCGGGGGAACGCCAAAAGGGTACCCCCAATCAACGCAAAACTCAGACACCTTTTAATAGGAGCCCTCCGCGTCAGGCCTCGGGCGAGCGCTCGTTCTCCGTCTCGCCCGAGCCCTCCGCGTCAGGCCTCGGCGAGAGCGCTCGCTCTCCGCTTCGCCCGAGCCCTCCAGGCCAGGCCTCGGGCGAGCGCTCATTCTCCGTCTCGCCCGAGCCCTCCGCGTCAGGCCTCGGGCGAGCGCTCGTTCTCCGTCTCGCCCGAGCCCTCCGCGTCAGGCCTCGGCGAGCGCTCGTTCTCCGTCTCGCCCGAGCCCTCCGCGTCAGGCCTCGGGCGAGCGCTCATTCTCCGTCTCGGCCGAGCCCTCCGCGTCAGGCCTCGGGCGAGCGCACGTTCTCCGTCTCGCCCGAGACCTCTGCGTCGGGCCTCGGGCGAGCGCTCCGCTACCCCCTCGAGCCTTGGCACGTAAACCTCGAAACCCGCCATAACCGAACATCACACCTCGAGACCCACGCGGGGATCTCGAGCCTCCCTAACACGGCAGCCAACCCCTCGAGACGCTTCACGCCTCCCTCGAGCGGCCCAGACATTGGATACCAGCCCCACGCTACGTATTTAATGCCTTCACCTACTCCGGTCACATCCTCCGGTACACAGCATGTGCCACAGTGAACCAGAGCCAGAGTCAAACCTCGTTTTCACCGCAAGCATGGGCAAAAAGGCACCAGTACGGCACTGTTGGGCCATGCCTTGCACTGACGCATGCTCGAGCCTCATCCCGAAGCACGGGTTCCCGCTGTACGCCCGGGCGTTCCGGGATTTGCCCATACCGGCGGAAACTCGAGCCCCCCGTGGCGCCACCTCGAGGCCGGCCTAGCAAACCTCGAGCTCTTGTTGCTTTCATGTGATTGGCGGACAGGTACCCCAAGGCCTGGAAGGACGCTGCCACGCCCCGTACGGACCGGAGTGTGCGCTGCACGACGTCACGTCGCCACGTCTCCACGACTACACCCGGGATGGAAGCCACGACGCCTGAACAGCAATCTCCACGTCAGTCCCCTGTGGCCCCGACAAGACAGGATTCCTACCTCCCGCTGTATTGATATTGGGTACTGTACATGTTAACCCTGTGTAACGTTCTTATGTAATCCTGGCCTCCCCTTCTCTATAAAAGGGGACACTAGGGCCCTTCACGGGGAGAGGTTCGGACGTCCGGACACAACTCAGATAGACAAGTCTAGATCCACACGCACGCACATACGAGTCCGGACTCCGGTCCATGCTCACTGAGCTTGTATTCGCCCCTGTACAAGCACTTAGGTGCAAGTAATACAAGAACATCCTCCCCCGCTGGACGTAGGGTCTTCTTTGCCCGAACCAGGATAAATCCTTGTGTCATCTTGCATCACCATCCAGGGAGAGAGCACGCGATCACATTACTCGTTGGTGTCATACCCCCGGTTTCGAAACACCGACACTAATATATATAATTATATATATTAGCAGCAAAGAATATATATTGGAAAACTATTAAATAAATAAACAAAACTAAAAACAGAACTGAAATGAAAATAAAAAGGAAAAACCAGGGGACCCTTTAGTCCCGGCTGGTAATATCAGCCGGGGCTAAAGGGTGCTGCTGTGCGTTCCCGCTGGCAGCACCTTTTAGTCCCGGCTGGTATTACCAACCGGGACTAAGGGGGGCTTTAGCCGTGGTGGCCGGAGCCGGGACTAGGGGGGCCTAGTCCCGGAAGCGCAGTCCCGGCTCGGCAACCGGGGCTAAAGGCCTTGCTGACCGGGGCTAAAGTCCAATTCCGTTGTAGTGATGCCTGTGGGCGGATCGAGCGCAGGCTCCGGAGCTGCAACGCCACCTCCCGCGGCCGCAGCCGCCGATGCTGGGGCGCATGAGTGGCGCCGAATGGTGCGGGCTGAAGCCGCGCCGGAGGGGTGGGGAGCGACGAGCGACGCGCTGGAGGTCTTCATCTCGTGTATGTAGTAACGCCGTGTTTGTCGCCGTGTTTGTGTTGTTTGGTTTTCAATGTATTAACTCTCTGTAAAACTCTTGCTTGCTGCTCTTCTTATACAGCCAATTCAGAGAGAGAGAGAGAGTCAGCGAGAGAGCTGATTAGTCCAATCTTTCGGTCAGCTGCCTGCCATTTTTTTGCTCATTTCAGTTGCGATTCAGCTGAACCGGTAGCTAGTGCAAGGTACTCCGTAAGTGACAACGAATTGACGAGCGAGGGAGGGAGGGGGACGGACATGCATGTCGTGCCGACTTGAAGGCCTCTATCACCGCTGACCGACCGACTGCGTCAGTCACGCTGCACAAGCGGCGGGCGGGCGGCTGCGTCGACTGACTGACTCAGGCGAACACAAGTATACCTCACACACCCCCCGCAACACCCCCACCACCCAGCCCGCCGCGCAGGCGCCCTCCACCTCCGCCGCAGAGCCGCTGCTCCCCCTCCCTCCCGCTCCTCCTCCTTTTCCTTCTTCTCCCGCTCGGCCGCCTCAGCCCGCGCCTCGACGTCAGAGGAGGACGAGGACCAGCCGCCGCCCAAGCGGCCCAACGCGTCGCCGCCCGCGGACCAGATGCTGGGGCGAATGAGCGGTGCCGGAAAGTCGGGTGGCGCTGCGCTGCAGCGGTGGGAGTGGGAGCAGCGCCGGAGAGTGTGAATGGCGCTGCGCCGCAGCGGTGGGGAGCGGCGCCGGAGGATTGCCGACGGAGGAGGTGCGTATTTGTTGGATTAGATGGAACCGCAGGATCGTGGAAGTCTCGGGGGTGAGGGGGACGAGAAAAAAAAAAGTTAGGCCGGGCCGAGGCCGAGCACGATTACACGATCCCCCAAAGACCCGACTGCCCACAACCCTACGGTTCCATCAAATCCAAAAAAAAAACAGCTCGCCACCTCTCGGCTCTAGCACCTCCTCCGTCGGCAATCCTGCCGGCACCACCCCGCATCCTCCGGCGCCGCTCCCCACCGCTGCGGCGCAGCGCCACTCACGCTCTCCGGCGCTGCTCTTACCTATATATCACGGGATACGCAGACGCCCTGCCTGACTACGGACTAGTAGGCTGCATCTCCTACGTGTTCTCTCCCAAAGAGTCGATGGAATTTTCAACCCCTCCTCCTACCGTAGCTACGGATTTCATCTCAAAATCAACACGGAGAAAAAAGCCTTCACAGAAGGGCATATTCAGATTGAAGATTCTTTGCCCATGGAAGGTTAAAACCCCGCTAGCCGGTAAAAAAGCAGCGGCTGTCCGCAAGCTGAACAAGAAGATGGAAGAGGACGAGGACGGAAGCTGGTGATGGCATGGTCGAAAACCCCGTGCGTCGTAGGCTCAATCTGGAGCAAAAAAATCGATGGTGGCGGTGGCGACGGAAACCCCCTGTTGGAGGTGCGCCGTAGGCTCGACCTCGATCTGGAGCAAAAAGCAGTCGATGGTGGCGGTGGCGACGGAAACCCTTTGCTGGTGCGCCGTAGGCTCGACCTACAGGACGACGGCAGCAGCAGCACACAGCTCCGCTGCTTCAGCAGGGCCATGCTCATAGATAATCTGAAGTCTCTCGCCAAGCTCGTCTTGGACGACGACGACGATGACGTCAAGAAGCCACCCCGCATGTTAGCATCGTCGAAGATGGATTCGAATCCGATGCATTCCTACAGCCGAGCACAGCTGATGGACAACCTGAGGTCCCTGGGCAAGCTGCACATCCCGTCCCTCACCGCCGCCATCGACGACACCTCTACGACAGATGGGCGACGACAGGGCGCAACCGAGGGCCAGAAGAATAAGAAGAAGAAGGCGACGCCGACAAGACGGGTGGACAAACTTGTTCTCAAGCCTTACAACAGCAAGCAGCGGGTCGCTGATGAAGAAGATGAAGATGGTATCGTTGACGACGACGATCCCATCGCCATGGCGCTCATTGTTCGCAACGAGTCTGCTGGAACGGAGCTCATGTACATGCCGCACTGGGCGTCCGAGTCTGTGGTGCTCCCCGACGCCAAGACGTTGCGGCAGCTGGTGCGTGTCACCCCCGTGATACAGGCGGCGTACAACCAGCTGCTGCGATCGGACGAGACGTGCTTGGGCGACGACCTCGACGACATTCCGGAGGGCCCTGAGCTGGAAGAGGAGCGTCGTCAACGATTGCAGGTCTTGGTGGATAAGTTCATGGGGCCTGCGCGACCTAATTTTTTTGCAATGTAGCTTTTTTTTAACAAAATTCACGTTTAATCCCCTGGGTGGCATATTCCCGTCTTTAGACCCTTGGGGTCGGCGCCATGAGTCATGGCGCCGAGGTACCACTGCTCGGCGCCATTGTTCATGGCGCCGAGGTTCACTACCGGAGACGGGCTCTATGCCGAGTGCCCGCCGTTTTGCCGAGGGCTAAAACACGGGCACTCGGCAAAGAGGTCTTTGCTGAGAGTCAGCCCTCGGCACTGTACGGATCTCGGCGAAGAATTGTACGCCGAGGGCCAGACTCTCGGCGAAGTCCGACTCTCGGCAAGATACCCTATGCCGAGGGCTAAACCCTCGGCGTAGACGGCACCTCGGCGAACGGGTCGTTCGCAAACGGCTCGTCCTGCGCCGTTACCTTTGCCGAGAGCCCTCTGTTAGGCTCTCGGCAAAGGACCGAAATTTTTTTTTTGATAAACCCTACGCCGAGAGCCCTGGCCCTGGCTCTCGGCATAGGGGCTCTTTGCCGAGGGTTTTAGGAAGCCCTCGGCAAAGCATTTCATTTTTTTTTGTATTTTTGCTCCCAATTTTTTCTGTGGCCTTGCTACAGTACTAGAAGCCAAGATTTGAAATTTGAAGTGTTTCCATAAATCTTGCTATATTTCGCGCATTTTCTTTAATTTGATGATTTTTCCCGCAGGACGCACATTTGAACTGCAGGTGCATGAAATAATGAAACTCAGCGATTCGAAAATGGTATTCATTCTTTAGAGAGTATTTCGACACCGTATCCAGGGACAGGCGCGAGACTCGAACGTCTCGTTTGCACGAGAAACGGCGACCAAGTTGCGTGATATTGGATTTAAAATTATTAAAAATACAAACGAAGTCAGAAAATCATGAAAATGGACGAGTGACCTTGACATCGCATGTAGAGGCTATGAAAAAAATTTGGGAATGTTGGAGCAAGTGGTGGCGCAAGATGGTTGAAACCCTGAGATATCCGCATATCATCACATGTGAGATCTTGCTCTGATCTCAGGGTTTCAACCATCTTGCGCCACCACTTGCTCCCAACATTTCCAAAATTTTTTCATAGCCTCTACATGCGATGTCAAGGTCACTCGTCCATTTTCATGATTTTCTGACTTCGTTTGTATTTTTAATAATTTTAAATCCAATATCACGCAACTTGGTCGCCGTTTCTCGTGCACGAGACGGTCGAGTCTCCGCGCCTGTCCCTGGATACGGTGTCGAAATACCCTCTAAAGAATGAATACCAATTTTCGAATCGCTGAGTTTCATTATTTCATGCACCTGCAGTTCAAACGTGCGTCCCGCGGGAAAAAAATCATCAAATTAAAGAAAATGCGCGAAATATAGCAAGATTTATGGAAAACACTTCAAATTTGAAATCTTGGCTTGTAGTACTGTAGCAAGGCCACAGAAAAAATTGGGAGCAAAAAATACAAAAAAAAAATAAATGCTTTGCCGAGGGCTTCCTAAAGCTCTCGGCAAAGAGCACCTATGCCGAGAGCCAGGGCCAGGGCTCTCGGCATAGAGTTTACAAAAAAAAAATAAACAAAGCCTTTGCCGAGAGCCTAACAGAGGGCTCTCGGCAAAGGTTTCCTTTGCCGAGAGCCGCCTGATCTGGCTCTCGGCAAAGAGCTCATACATTAAAAAAACCGCGCCCCTCAACCCTCACACGACGCCACTCTGCCCTGCCCGCTCGGACGCGCTGCCACGCCCGGCCGCGCCCCCGGCCCGTGCGGCCGCCCGGCCGCGCCCCGTCTTCGCGCCGCGCCGCCGCCGGTGCGCCTCGCCCGGGCCCCGACCGCGCCCCGCCCGCGCCGCCGCTGCCATCCGGTGCGCCCCGCCGCCGCCGGCCCGCCGCCGCCCGGCCACCGCCCCCGCCCACGCACCGCCGCGCCCGGCCGCGCCCCCCGCCCCGCACCGGCGCCGCCCCGGCCGCACCCCCGC
Source organism: Coix lacryma-jobi var. lacryma-jobi (assembly GCA_009763385.1). Lineage (NCBI taxonomy): Eukaryota > Viridiplantae > Streptophyta > Magnoliopsida > Poales > Poaceae > Coix > Coix lacryma-jobi. Next base: position 147,386,276 of record CM019823.1, on the reverse strand, counting down.
CCCCGCCCCGAGCGCCGCCCCCGGCCCCTGGCCGGCCCGCCCGGCCACGCCCCGGCCGCGCAGCCGGCCCCGCGCCGCCGCTCCGCCGCCGCCTGGCCGGTTGGAGAGGAGGCCGAGAGGGGGAGTAGGTGGAGGAAGGAGAGTAGGAGGTGGAAGGAAGAGGGGAGAGGAGCCGCCCCGGCCGTCAAGATCCGGGGAGGAGGAGGAGGAGCTTGCCCCGGACCAGTCCTGCGCCCACCTGCGTCGTCCCACAGCCGTCACCACCGCTCACTGGCAAAGGTATACCCTTCCCTTCCCTTCGCAGTTGGACGGATACTTTAGAATCTAATTCAGTATTTCCCTCACATGTGTATGGCGGTGGTTGTAAGCAGTCATCAGATGATATGCTAGGCTTTAATTTGGTACTTTGTGGTCAGTATGCGGCGATCGAGTATTATTTAGTAGTAGTGGGGTGCTTGTTAATGTATGTTGATGTCGGCCATCGTGCCTTGCCGACATATATGTGGATGTCGGCCATCGTGCCGTTGTTTCTTGCAGGTTTCGAAACCTCACCGTGCAGGGGAGGTTCTGCCGAAATTTCTAATGGATACTATATTTTTGTCTTTTCTGTAGGAGGAGGACCTGTCGGGGCCAAGCCGGAGATCCTCGGCGACCTCGATCGTCTTCGTCGTCGTCGCGGGTCTGCCTGCACCGCTTCGCCTCGCCACTGCACCGACTCGCCACTGCGCCGCTAGCCTGACTCCACCGGCACCCTAGGTATAAATAACGTCTCTTCCCAGAAAAGGGTCTTAGGTCATTGAACCCAGTTAGGCGTCTCCCGTCCGAAAGAGATACGGCTAGAGGTATGCAGGTCTCTGCATATCGATAACCGTATCTGTTTCGGATTGTCCACGTTACTTGGACAGCCCGCAGATGCGTCGATGAGGCTAGTTCCCATGGTCTGCCCCGATTCGAGATGGAGTTTCTGCATCACCTCCCTGTTGTTCTCCGGATACACACTCTCCCTACAGGGACGTGTATCTTGAGAACATCGGGGAGGTGCTGCCGAAATTCTGTCTCGGCTCGGGGCAGACAATGGGAACTGGCCTCATGTACGTATCCGCGGGTGGGATTAGGACCTATCCTCACCTATTAGATGATAGTAGGATGGAAGTACTCGGAGGTAGATATGTAAGTACTCGGATGCATGACAGTAGGATGGATGACCGTCAGTGGATGTACTCGGGCCGTAGAAGCAGAAGTGATTTCACCGATGAATGGTTGCGCAAGACAGATGCTTTCGTGAACAATGCATTTGGCGCCGCTCGGCGAGGAGAGATCAAAGTGTTGTGCCCATGCAGCAGATGTGGGAACCGGAGAAGGCAAGACAAGGAGAACATGGCTAAACATCTTGTGAACAATGGATTCACGCCGGACTACACCCGGTGGATCTACCATGGTGAAGCACATCGTTTGAGAGCGGAGGCAGTGCGACCACGTCTGGAGGACTTTGATGCTGATGCGGGGGTAGCAGACATGTTAGATGACTTCCAAGAAGCACAGTACGCTGAAGGACGTACGGAGGAGGAGATGGAGAAGACCGCAAAGGCGTTTTACGAGATGATGTCTTCGGCACAGAAACCCCTTCACGATCGGACAACGGTTTCTCAACTGGATGCCATTGGCCGTGTGATGGGGTTCAAGTCCCAGTTCAACCTGAGTCGAGATGCGTTCGATGGTATGTTGGCCCTATTTGGTAGCATGCTTCCGGACGGCCACATATTGCCAAAGAGCCTGTACGAGTCACAGAAACTGCTTCGTGCACTGAAGATGCCGTATGAGCAGATACATGCTTGTCCAAATGGGTGCGTCCTCTTCAGGAAAGATCTCACGGATGCAGGTTACTGTCCGAAGTGTAAAGCGTCGAGATACATGGAGGTAGACGATGGTGAAGGCCCGAAGAGGCAGCTTTATCCCCATGAAAGTCCTGCGTTACCTGCCGTTCACACCGAGGCAGTCTCATGTATCAGGACACGACAGAGAGAGAGACAGAAAAGATGACATGGCACAAACAGGGTACCCGATACAATCCTGAGAAGTTGGTACATCCCGCCGATGGTGAAGCATGGGCCCACTTCGACCGCATCCATCATGACAAAGCTAGAGAGGCTCGTAATGTTCGTGTTGCGTTTGCAACGGACGGTTTCAATCCCTATGGACTCATGGCTGTCCCGTACACGTGTTGGCCCGTCTTCGTTATCCCCCTCAATCTCCCCCCCGCGTCCTATTTCAACGTCATACTGTCTTCTTGTCGTTGATAATTCCTGGACACCCGGGGAATAACATGGGTGTGTACATGGAGCCTCTGATTGATGAATTGGAAACTGCTTGGAATGAAGGGGTATTGACATACGACCGAGCTTCAAGGTCTAACTTCACAATGCACATCTGGTACCAGTACTCACTGCATGACTACCTGGCATATGGGATATTCTGTGCCTGGTGTGTCCATGGCAAGTTCTCATGCCGGTTTGTAAGACAGCTACGAGATTTATCTGGTTGAAGAAGGGTGGCAAGTATTCGGCGTTCGACCAACATCGACAATTCCTACCTCTTGACCATCCTTTTAGACGGGACACCAAGAACTTTACCAAAGGTGTCGTGGTGAGAGATCCTCCACCTCGGTTGCTGACCGGTGCCGAGGTTCATGCTCAGATAGATGCTCTCCAGTTCAACGAAACAGACGGTCGTTTTGCGGGGTATGGTCAGGAGCATATGTGGACTCATAAGTCAGGCTTGGAAAGACCCTTATTATGACGATCTTCTTCTGCCACATAACATTGATGTAATGCACACTGAAAAGAACATCGCTGAGTCGCTTTGGGGAACACTCATGGACACTGAAAAGTCTAAGGACAACCCTAAGGCTAGACTAGACCTGGCACTGTTGTGCGATAGACCAAAGCAAGAGATGCTGCCTCCTCAGCCCGGCAGGAGATGGACACGGCCCAAGGTCGATTTCGTCTTGGGCAGGCCACAAAGGAAAGAAATACTTCAGTGGATCCAGACATTGACATTCCCTGATGGATATGCAGCGAATCTAACGAGAGGAGTCAACTTATCTACTCTGCGAGTCCTAGGGATGAAGAGTCATGACTTCCACGTATGGATCGAACGGCTTCTTCCGGCGATGGTTCGAGGCTATCTTCCTGAGCCTATGTGGGTTGTCCTGGCAGAGTTGAGCTATTTCTTCCGCCAGCTATGTGCCAAGGAGATATCTCGGTCCGTCGTTGATGACTTGGAGAAAGCTGCACCTGTGTTGCTCTGTAAGCTGGAGAAGATCTTTCCACCAGGCTTCTTCACTCCGATGCTTCATTTGATCGTACACCTCCCAAATGAGGTTCGAATGGGAGGGCCTGTGCAATGGCGTTGGTGCTTTCCAGTCGAGAGAAATATGAAGACTCTTCGCAAGAAATGTAGAAACAAAGCCAAAATTGAGGCTTCCATTGCAGAGGCATCCATTCTGGAGGAGGTGTCCAACTTCACTGAAGAATACTACTCTGAGAACCTTCCTAGCGTGCATAATCCACCCCTCGTTACAATGCTGGAGAAAATGAATCGACTCTTAGCCTTTTTCGAGGCCAACTCGGCACGGCAAGTGGATCCACAGTTAAGCAGTTGAACTATGAAGAGTGGCGAAAGATCATGCTATACGTGCTTACCAACCTTGATGAGCTGGATCCGTACATGGGGTAAGTTGTTATCTATCTTCATCCAATTCGTCGTCACTTTCCAACACCATTCTTTTGCTTAGTACAGTGAATTTCTTCATTTGTTCTCGAATGGACCAAGGCCTCTTTCTGATGCGGCAGCTGAAACCCTAATTGCAAATGGTGCGGGGCAAGGGAGGCCTGATTTCATTTCTTGGTTTCGACAGAAGGTACTGTCCAACAGTAGGTCGTACTTAGTCTAACGTTCCAACTTGCTCTTACGTTCTGACCGTATAACGATATATCTTGCGCACCTTGCAGGCTCAAACCGATGCGTCTATGAGTCAAGAGCTGAGACAGGTTGCAAAAGGCTTTGACCGTAGGGTCAAGTCATTTAACGGTTATGACGTGAATGGATTTCGCTTCCACACATCAAGCTACGAGCAGAGTCGGCCCAATCGAAAAACCACAAATAGCGGAGTTTGTACTCCAGGCAATGACAACCGTGACTACTATGGAAGAATTGAAGAAATATACGAACTTTCATTTCATGGTGAAAAGCCTTTGAATCCTGTCATGTTCAAATGCCATTGGTTTGATCCTGGAAGAACGAGGCTGACACCTAATCTTGGGCTAGCCGAAATTCGACAGGATTCTGTCTATCCAGGCTCCGATGTGTATATTGTGGCTCAACAGGCCACGCAGGTTTATTACACGCCATACGCGTGCAAAAGCAAAGAGCATCTCTTGGGTTGGTATATTGTGCACAAGATATCACCACATGGTAAACTACCTCTCCCCAATGATGAGGATTATAACTTTAACACAAACACATATGACGGTGAGTTCTTTCAAGAATCTGGGTTGCAAGGGACGTTCACGATAGACTTAACCGAAGCGATGGAAATGGAAGTAGAGAATGATGACGAGGACGCTGGGGATGAGGTGGTAAATGAGAAGGACATAGAAATGCTAGAACGATTCCGTTTAGGCCAAGCAAATGAAGACGATGACCTGTCTTCGGATACTGAGGAGTACTTAGACATGGTTGACAGTGATGAGGAGACTCATGCTCCGGCTAATCCGGATGATCCAGATTATTTCTAATACATGTAATATTATGTTATATTTTAGGATCTATTGTTTTATTTATATTGCACATATTTGGTTATGTTATTTCTAATACAACATTGCTTGTTCTTTTTAAATGCAGGAGGTCGAGGCAAGATGCCGGGAGGACGTCAGAGGCGGTTGAGTTGGTTGTACCGGGCCTCGCAGTCCGACGTGCCCTCGACGAGGAGTGGCCGCCGCCGGAGGGAGCCGTCTCACAGAGGAGGAGGAGGAGGAGGTCGAGGAGGAGGTGCCGGCCACGCCCGAGGCCCAGCGGCAGAGGAGGCACCATTGGCCGAGGAGGCAGAGGAGGAGGACGAGCAGGAGGAGGACGAGGCGGACGAGGGTTCGGGTGCCTCAGGGGTGTCCACGCCCTACTTGAGAGGCCCCGCCAGCCTCCCGGCGTTGCCGGCACGTGCCCGACGCCCAGTGATCACGCCCATCGGACAAAGGTACATGTTCTAACTACCTGTTCGTACGATGAGATTCAAAATAGAAATAGAAGCTAATAATCTTTTTTAATCACTTGTGCAGGGGATGGGACTTTGTGGGCCTAAAGGCCGCAAACCCAACGGCATCCTGGGTCTCCTGTGCCGCGAGCACTACCCCGGCATAGTACAGTATGCCGGGAGGCACGAGCCGGCCTACACCTTTGACCACTACAGCGTCGCCCCAGACCCAGACTTCCCCAACAAGGCGGCGCGGGTTAGAGCGGAGCTGTGGGTAAGTCTTCGTCAAACAATATCAAATTCATCATATTTTTTCTTTAATTACTGTCTCGCCTCGTATTGTGTCTGTATGCAGAACTACTTCAAGTGCGAGCCGGGGAAGGAGGCAGTGGCGGAGGTGACGGCTACCCGGGCCTGTAGGAAGCTCGTCACCGACATGATCTACGAGGCGAGACTGCAGGCCATCATCACCTACAACGCCACGGTCTTGGCCACGAGGGTGACGAAGGCCCAGGCGAGAGGCATGACGCTGGGCCGGGCGCAGTTCTTGCAGGTAAGTGTTTTCTTTTGAGATTAAGCTTTTGGTACTTTTCATCTGACGCTTAGACGTGAAATACTTGATGATGTGCAGATGATCCCCCAATGGTGCCAGTCGTTTCCCGAGTGCTGGGAGATGATCGTGGACCGGTGGCTATCCGAAGAGTGGGCGGCCCACCACGCCGAGGCCCGGGAGGCGCGTCTGCAGATGCCAGGTGTACCACACCACCAGGGCAACCGCAACCTCGCCGAGTACGCACAAGCTTGGGTACGTGAAAGACTTTATCAATTCCTCGATCAAATGTTGCCTGATTGCTAATCATCTTGTTGTCTTCCTCGCAGTCGGAGGCACACGGTGGCCAGCCTTGCGGCACGGTGGCGGCATACGCCATGTCCCACAAGGGCAAGGCCACGGCAGCGGAGACCTCCTACAACCCCGACGATCCCGCCGACGCGTACACCAACTCCAGCGTCCACTCCCGCCTCACTGACTACTCAGAGGCGGCAAGGACGGTCCATGGGGATGACTTTGATCCCGCCACCGCGGACCTGGACGGGAGCATCGTCATGAGGATTGGAGGAGGGAAGAAGCACGGGCGGTTCTGGCTTGGCGACGGCGTCATCGACACGGCCTCCACTCCCACTCTGTCCCAGCTCCGAGCACAGAGCACGAGCGGGAGCGTCCCCATACGCCCACGCCCGTCGCCTGCGCAGTCGCGGGTCGCCGAGCTCGAGGTTATTTCTATTTTACTCATCGTACATTGATCTTTAAATGTTTGCATTGTTCTAACATTCACTTTGTATTATCGCAGGCCCGCCTGGAAAGAGAAAGGCAGGAGCGCCAGGTGTCCGAGTTCCAGATGCGGTCACAGATGTCGGCCCAGATGGAGGCTCAAGCTAAGCAGATGGCGGAGCTCATCGCCTTCATGGCCTCCCAGGGCATGGCCGTGCCGCAGACGCTCATGGCTCCTCCACCGCCGTCTCAGGACCCCGGAGCTGCTCCTGTGAGTATCAATACTTCAGTGTTTCATTTATTTCATTTCCTTGTCTGACATGACCTTTTGCAGCCTCCTCCGTCACAAGGTTCGAACAACCACCGATGGAACCAGACCGGGGGTGAACCAGGCGGCCCCTCTCAGGGGTGGCCTGGTTGGCCGGGGGTGTAGTACGTTGGACTATCGTGTGTCACTGAAGTTATGTGATGTGAACTAGATTCGAGGACGAATATGTTGTTGAACTATGTGATGTGAACTAGATTCGCGGACGTATATGTTATTGAACTATGTGATGTGAACTTTCATGATATATATATGTTCTGTGATGTGAAATGTGATATATATGTGATATGTGATGAATGTGATATATATATGTTTGGTAGTGTGGGAGAAAAGGAAAAACAGAAAAAAAATAAAAAAAATTGCTACTTTGCCGAGGGTTGCTCTCGGCAAAGGGCCTCTTCGCCGAGGGCTATGACCATAACCCTCGGCAAAGCTGGACCAGAAAACAATGTTCCCAGTTTTGCCGAGGGTTATGGTCATAGCCCTCGGCAAAGCTGGGAATATTGAACGCAATTTCAAGGGCTTTGCCGAGAGTCAGATGAGAGCCCTCGGCGAAGAGGCCGCAAAAAAAATCATTAGAAATTTCTTTGCCGAGAGCCGACCCTAGTTAACCGTCGGCACAGGAAAATAAAAAATAAAAAAAATATAGCTTTGCCGAGAGCCGGACTCTCGGCAAAATATAGCCTTTGCCGAGGGCCAGGTTAGCCCTCGGCAAAGTGACCGTCAGTAGAGAGCGCCGTTAACGGCTACTTTTTTTTGCCGAGGGCTACACGGAACCCTCGGCGAAAAGTTTGCCGAGAGCCCGATAAATGGCCCTCGGCAAAGGCTCCTTTGCCGAGAGTCCTATGCCGAGAGCAGCCCTCGGCATAGCCTACGCCGAGCGTCGGACGGCCTTTGCCGAGTGCTACAGGCACTCGGCAAAGCAAGAGTTTCCAGTAGTGGTTCCCACGCCAGGCCACCGCAGGCAGCTTGAGTGGCGCTGACGTGGCAGGTACCTCGGCGCAAGGGGTTTGTGGAGCCTCCTCGGCGCCAACCAGATCTTGGCGCCGACCTCGGCGCCACAGATCTTGTCCCGAGGTCGAATATACCGACTGTCGCGGCCCGCCGGTGGTCCTCTCCTCGCGCCCCCGCTATCTCTCTCTCCCGGCCTTCTCTCTCCCACAACGCGCCAGCGTCGTTGGCGCGTCGCCGCCTCCGTGTTCTCTCGCGCCGGCGGCCCCGGCCCGTCCTCGCGCCGCCGCCTCCTCCCCGACCCCACGCCGTCTGTGGCCGCCCGCCCCCTCCACCGCTGTCTGAGGCGCCGCCCGCTCGTCGGAGCTCGTGGCAGAGCATCGCCAACCCGGGGCGCTGCCGGGCCGCCGCCGGCCTCTGCCCCAGCCGTCGCCGCTCCGTCCCCTGCCACCGCCGGCGCCTCGGCGCCGCCGACGCCTCGGCCGCCGTCGTCCAGCCGCGGGCGGCCGTGACCTCTGTCCCCTGCCTCAGCTTGGTTTCTCCAGCAGTAAGGTGAGTTTTTTTTTGCAAATTAGTTTAGTTAGTTAGTTCATTTAGTTAAATTAGTTCATTTAGTTAGTTAGTTAGTTAATTTAGTTAAATTAGTTCAGTTAGTTAGAAAATTTAGTTAGGTATTAAATTTAGTTAGTAATTTAGTTAGCAAATTTAGTTAGGTATTAAATCTAGTGAGTAATTTAGTTAGCAAAATTAGTTAGTTCATTTAGTTAGTTATTAAATTTAGTTAGTAATTTAGTTAGAAAATTTAGTTAGGTATTACATCTAGTGAGTAATTTAGTTAGCAAAATTAGTTAGTTCATTTAGTTTGTTAGTAATTAATTTAGTTACTTAGTTAGAAAAATTAGTTAGTTATTAAATTTAGTTACTTAGCAAATTTAGTTATTAGTTGTTAAATGTAGTTAACAACTAAATTTAGTTAGGCAGTTAGTTTGTTAGTGAATTTAGTAACCTAGATAGTTAGTAATTTAGTAACTAGTTAGGTAGTTAGTAACCTAAATAGTTTGAAACTAGTTACTTAGTTATGTATTTAGTTAGTTATATGGATAGATAGCAACATAGTTAGTTAGGTATTTATCTAGGTAGTAATTTAGATGAATATTTTTCCAACTTACTGTATCCGTAACCACATTCTCGTAGATGGATAATATAGTGACATTGTTTCATGGAGGGAGTGTGGAGGAAGATGTTTCTGGGAATGTCAGTTTTGTTGGAATGAAAAGGGTGCCTCTGCTATTCGATGAGCGTCCATCGTTTAGCGAGTTGTTTGGTAGGGCTCAATGTGACCTTCATTGGAATTCAGATGATGCTATCTCAGTTGAGGGATTAGTTCACTACGGTAAATCGGACCGTATTTTTAGGCGGCTTGTCCCAATTGCATGTGAGGGTGAGTGGGATAAGTATGTGAAAACTGTGATGAAGAACGAGTTCCAATGCTTGGATTTGGTGGTGCGGAAGTTGTCCAATGATCCCGCCCCTCCTGATTATTCACCCCCTCATGATGACCCGGCCCTTTTGGTGACCCGTTGCCTAATGTTGAGGTGGAGGTGGAAGATGTTGTGGTGCCTGATGCGCAATCCGGGCCGAATGAGCCGGGTGGTGCGGCCCCTCAGGAGATCCTTTGACCCAGAACCATCCAAGTAAGTGTTGGTTCATGGTTTCGTTGTTGTCTTCATGTTATTCTGGCTTTTGCCATGTTTTCATTCCTTTTTCTAAATGCTCTAGATGTTGTTTCCTTGCCATGCAGGAGATATTCCTGATATTGTTGCTCCGACACCTGTGGCCCCTGCAGTCAATGAGGAGCAGTATTGTAGGGCCTCTAATAGTGTGGATGTTCAGATTGATGATGAAGAGGAGCCTTATGGGATGGCAAGAGCTGTTGATTCGGATGATGACCGCCCTCTTGGAGCACTTTCTGAGCAAGACGTTGAGTTGATCAGATGCTTTTGCCCTGATCGCGATCCAACAATTCATGAATACAGTGATCTTAGTCATTGTCATATTGCATATGCAGAAGGCAGGGATCATGAGTTGCTAGATGCTCCCGAGGCAGGCGATAGCATTGAAATCCAGAAGGGCCTGTTGTTTAAGGACTTGCCTACATTGAGAAGGTGGTTACAGGAGTATGCTGTGAAACGTAACCGACCTTTCAAGGTGAGGCATTCCTATGTAGAGCGACGGTACACAGTGGTGTGTGAGAAGGATGAATGTAACTGGAGAGTCTGTGCTAGGAAGCAAAAGGACACAGGGAAGTTCAAGATCACAAAAATTGTTGGTCCACACACTTGTGCATCAACAAGCTTAGATCAGAGGCACCGACAGTTGACATCTACCCTTATTGCCAAATCATTGTTCTCAATACTTAAGGGAGAACCCAATTTGAAGGTGAGGACAATTATTACAATGACAGAGAAGATATTTGGATAAAAGATCAAGTATGGCAAAGCATGGAGGGCAAAACAACGTGCATGGAAGATGATATATGGGGATTGGGAGGAGGGCTATGAGCGGTTGCCCGTTCTCTTTAATGCAATGAAAGCAGCAAATCCAGGGATGCATTACGAGTATTTGCCCAAACCAAATGAATGGAAGGACGGGAGACAGATATTTTCCGTGCATTTTGGTGCTTCCCCCAGTGTGTAGAGGCCTTCAGGCATTGTCGTCCCGTGTTCTCCATTGATGGTACTTTTCTGCTAGGCAAATATATGGGCACACTGCTGATAGCCATCTCAGTTGATGCAGACAACGCATTGGTTCCTTTGGCATTTGCGTTGGTGGACAAGGAGAACAAAGATAGTTGGGGTTGGTTCATGCGCCTTGTTCGCATACATGTTGTAGGCCCTGGTAGAGAGGTTGGTGTCATATCTGATAGGCACCAGGGTATACTCAGCGCCGTACAGGAACAGATTCCAGGCTATGCACCTTTGCACCACCGTTGGTGCACTCGGCACCTCGCTGAGAATTTGATGCGCAAGGATGGTACAAAGGATAACTTTCCACTATTTGAGGAGGCTTGTCGCAAGCTTGAGGTGTCCTTGTTTGAAGAGAAGTTGGAGCAGCTCAAAGCTGCTACAAATGCAGAAGGTCGGCAATGGTTGAGGGGTGTTGAGAGAACCTGAAAAATGGACTAGAGCATATGATGATGGTGGCTGGAGGTATGAGTTTCAGACAAGCAACATGGCAGAATCATTTAATAGTGTACTTAAGGGTATACGTGCCATGCCTGTGAATGCTATTGTTGAGTTCACCTTCTACAGGCTTGTTGCATGGTTCAACGAGAGACACTCAAAAGCAATGGCCCTCCAAAAGTAACAACAAGCCTTTGCCACATAGACCCCAAAGGCATCTTGATAGGGCAAAAGAAAGAGCTCGCACACATGAGGTTGAATGCTTTGATCTTAGCACGGGCAAGTACCAGGTGACGGAAAGGGTGGTACTACCTCCGATGGAGAGATTAGGCCGTCAAGGGCTTATCTTGTTGTACTCATCGATTTCTCATGCACGTGTGGGCGGACAAGGCAGTACCATTTTCCATGTTCTCATTATGTTGCAGCCGCTAATCATCGCAACTTCTCCTATGAGAGCAGGATCCCCCCAGAGTTTAGCGTTGATAGTCTTGTTCTCACATGGTCCCCCCGTTTTGAGCCTTACTTGGACGAGACCCAGTGGCCACCTTACTCAGGGCCCAAGTACATTGCGGACCCTAGTAGTCGTTGGAACAAACGTGGTACCAGAAAGAGGACAAGATACAAGATGGTTATGGATCAGGTCTCCGGTAGAACAAGGCGTGGAAGAGCAACCCCCTTTGTTACCGACCCCGAGCAGAACCAATGTGGCCGATGCGGGAGGCTTGGCCACAATTCTCGTGGGTGTAGGTGGCCGATTAGTCAGGTACAAACTATTATTTTATTGAAATTAATAAGTACTAATCTATTTGTCCAAATGTTTACTTCTATAATTGAAATTATTTTATTGCATCTGACTATCATGGGTACAATTGCTTACTATTATGTATTATTGTAACTGACTTTCATTTATTTTTTGCAGGATGGAGCAGTACCACCTCCTGGAGCCGTACTACGACGCGACCCACCGGGGTCGTCGGATCGCGGAGGGGGAGGTAATGAGTTACGCTTAAGGTTCTTTCACTTGTAATTGTTGTTATTTGTTGAACTAACATTCTTTATGTTGTTAACAGGAGCAGCCCCCCCTTCGTCCTCGGACCCACGATAGGTTCCAGGATATGCGGTACGACGACAGGTACACTCCTCTCTTGGAGAGGGCTGGCCTGGACGTCGTATCGTTCCAGGTTCGTCGTGGGTTGGTACCGATCAACCCCGCGGCGATGACTGCTCTCCTTGACAGGTAATATTACAATCGAGTGTTCAACTGAACAAACTAATTTGTGTAGTAGTGTTAGGAAGTCACTTATGTTTTTATTTGTGCAGGTGGCGGCCAGAGACGCACAGTTTTCACCTGCCTTGTGGTGAGCTGACTGTGATGCTTGAGGACAGCCAGAAGCTGCTCGGGCTACGAGTTAGTGGGCGGCCAGTCACCGGCCGGTGCAGTCCTGAGGGTTGGAGGGCGAGAGTGCAGGCCTTCCTTGGCAGGGAGCTACCTCCGGAGGCACCTGGTTCCCGCACCTCAGGGGTACCCCTCAGCTGGCTCAGGCAGCAGTTTGGCGACTGTCCGGAGGTAGCAGACGCGCAGACAGTTGCCTTCTACTGCCGGGCCTGGGTTCTCCACCTCTTTGGCTGTGTTCTCTTTCCCGACGCGACTGGAGATAGCGCGTCGTGGATGTACCTCCCGTGCCTCACCGACTGGGACACCGCCGGGACGTACAGCTGGGCTTCCGGAGTCTTGGCGTTCTTGTATCGCCACCTCTGTGAGGCCTGTCGACGCAGTTCAGCTCACTCGTCGATCGGCGGCTGCGTCTACCTTCTACAGCTGTGGATGTGGACTCGTCTACCGGTTGGCCGCCCAGAGGTTCTTCCTTCTCGTCCTTGGTTCGCGGTGGCCAACCCTCGACACCGACCCACCTTCGCCTACCTTTGGGACCAGGTGAGGGTTCCCTTTGCCAGGGCGGCACGCGCCTACGTGGAGTACTCCAACGAGCTAGACACGCTTACATCGTCGATGGTTAGTAACCTTGTTTGTACTTTTATTTTAGTTATTTCATTAAATGTGTCACAAAGTAGGTAACTGAATAAATGTGCAGGTCACTTGGCAGCCTTACGACGAGACAGCGTTGGAGTGGCAGGTCAGCAACATGTGCAACCACGACACCGACCTCTACCTAATGGTGTGCCCACTGATTTGCTTCTACGCCGTTGAGTACCACCTTCCACAGCGGGTTGCACGTCAGTTCGGCTTGAGGCAGGAGTGGCCTGTGCCGCCGTTCTCGACCTCTGTCGAGTTGCACAAGTAAGGATTAACCGCCACTTAATCGTTTGAATCTTTTGTCATATTGCATCTTTTGTCATATTCCTACAATGCCACTTAATCGTTACGCTATGTCCATTTCAGGATTGACCGCCAGAAGCAGAAGAAGATCACCGCCAAAGTGGTAAATTAACGTCTGAGTAACCACTTGTCAGCTATGTTAACTGTTTTACATTTAGTGTATAACCACTTGTCCACTATGTTTGCAGGGGCACTCGTTGAGGACGACGGTGATGGACCTGGAGCGTTTCCCGAGGAGAGTCGACGAGACCACGCTGGACAGCTTCCTACGAGTAAGTCATTCAACACACCACACTCATAATACAAAATTATAACTAGATACCACCTAGTCATCTAACAAAACAATTGTGTACTACAGAGGCTTGCGGATCGGTGCCGGCGTGCCGCTGCTCGTTGTGGTTGCAGGGCACAGACGAGGTTGGACGTACGTGTACCACACAGACGTCTTTCCGAGGGCACTGCAGGCCTCGGCTCCTCACACGGAGGTACAGCTTCTGGAGGCCAGAGCTCGTCTCGCGCTACCAGAGGTCGTGACGAGGACGAGGAGGAGACCGAGGCCGAGGAGATGGGACAGTCTCAGTTGGAGGGCGCTCCCGAGACACAGCCTTCACAGCCTCCACCGCGTAGACAGCGTCGGAGGCCTGACCCTTACACTCCAGGCACCGACGCCCTTGGTAAGGGCAAGAGTAAGGCTAGGAGGCAGTGAGGGTTACCTCTGTTGGATTTGTTATGTTATCGAGCACTTGTGAGTTGTGACCTATGATGGACTTGTATGTATTATGGACTATGGACTTTTCTTACGGACTGTACTCACTATTATGGACACTATGGACTTTTGTTATGGACTATTATGGATTATATGTATATTATGGCCTCTTTCGTATGCCAGACATGAGTGGTTGAGATAATTATGATATATATTTGTGCGTATGTACATGTTGTATTGGAGATATATATTGATCTGTTTATTGTGGAATTACTTGATAAAAAACAAAGGAAACTCTGCTGAAATTTTCTATTTTTACTAAATTTTGCAGTACACCTATAGCATCTAGCCTTTTCAGTACTCGAATCTAGACTTTTCAGTACTCGAATCTAGACTTTTCAGTCACTAGGCTTCACAGTGTTACCTGCTAGGCTTTTCAGTCCATAGCTTTACAGTGATACGTACTAGTCTTTGCAGGAGCAATAATTTCGCTATTCAACGGCTACTACACTTCGAACCGCCTATAAAAGGAGTGTTGCAAGGCTTGCTACTCACCACAGAACTCAGAGCTTGTTTTGTGTTGTAGTTCAAATGTCTGGTGGGTCGTCAAGAGGAAGGGGGTTTGGTAGTGGGAAAGGAAAGAGCGTGGCGAAGGGAGCACCCATAGTGTGGGAGGGAAGTCTGGGTCCTGAATTCTTTGATGAGCCACCATATGATAGATTTCCAGTTGAGAGCAAGAGTGACTTCACTAAAGAAGCACCACTGAGACTATACGATGACCGCAAGGAGGCGTGGCCAAAATGCATGCATGGTGAGGATTGTTTAGTGCAAATGTTCACCGAAGGTATAGATGGAGGTCGTCGTTTCTTCAAATGTCCATATGCATGGGTAAATGATGTAACTATTTCTTTGTCCGATACTGTCATGATCTATACTGTAACTAATATTATAAAATAATTGCAGACTTCCGAGACGAAAGAGAACTGTGGGTTTGTTAGGTGGGTCGATCCTCGACCTATTTATCCCTATTCGGACTACATCTACTACTTGCAAGACCGTATCTTCGATCTAGAAAGGGAGGTCAGTAGCGGTTACAAGCACGATGACGAGGATGACAATAACAATAGTGCGGGTGCACAAGGAGCAGTATGCAATGATCCATACTACACCTGCCCTAATCACAGGAACAAGGGGCCTCAGACGTCGCCATCGTCGCCACCGCCACCACCACCAACAACAACAACAATGGGAGGATACTTTGGAGAAGGAGCAACACAATTTGCTATGTGGCCACACTACTAGGTGGCACCTTATCACCACCACCGCATCGATGTTAGGGTTAGTCGAAAGAACTATGTACCCTTGTTTGGTACATGTTCTCGCATGTCTTTGCTTGTGCTTGTTGTTTGTTTAAATTACCTAAGGCATGTTAGGTTTAGTCTAGGACCTCTGTGACCAAGTTTGGTACATGTTCTATCATGCCATATCATGTGTTGTGCATGTTGATTTATCTAATCAAACTACGGTGGTATGTTTCATTTGCACTAAGTAAACAAGATCAAACTGACAAATAATTTATGACTAGCTTTAATCAAACCAACAAGACTAGGTCACATCAACCAACACAACGAGAACAACAGTGCATGCGTACAAACTAAAGAACAGAGTATCGACAATACGAAGTCCAATACTAAACAACATTATTTTGAAATCAAACATAGAACTACCAAATCATGTTGCAGAACTACTGAGTGCAACGAGGCCACTTTCCCTTCCTCTGAGCATCGGGATTTTCCTCCATCGCTTCTTTCGCTCGGCGCGCACGCTCAAGCTTCCTCTCCCTCTCCTCCCTATACGCAGCAACACGCCTCATTTTCTCCTCCTCCTTGTGCTGCTTTTCTGCAGCCTCCTCTATGCGTTTCTTCTCTCTCCTCTCCTTGTCCTCCGCCTCCCAACGCAGTAGATTCTGCAGGTACTCCTTGTCTTCAGGCTTGATCTCAGTGTCAATCCAATGCTCGAAATCACATAGCGGTGGAGGAGTCTGAAATAATTGCAATTGTTTCAAATTAGTTAGATCATGAAAAACCTAAAACAATACAAAATAATCGCTATGTGCAATATAAATTCCTCACCAACAAGTTAATGCGGCGCGCACGAAGTGGAGGCTCAAATGCAAAATTGGAGCACATCCAATACCTCTGCCTGTACGTTTTATCTTCATCGGACTCAGCTACCTTGCAAGGATCACCGCAAAAGCACATAGGCACAGGAACACCACTAGGCAGAGGCAATAGATCAAAGGCATTCCCGGTAACCCGTCGATAACTGCAATTAAACCTAATTAGGGTTTTGATTTCATACTTATAAATACGAACATACGGTAAAAAGATGATAATGTAATACCTCCCCTGCTTAGCTTTACCACGTCTTGGCATCCTACAATAATATCATACAAAGTATAAAAATCATTACAAATACTAAGCAGTACTATTTCTAGGGTTGGTTCGTACAACAAATATGTATGAAATCAGCATGAAAAAAATGGAGAGGGGAAAGAGAATACCTAAATCCCGAAGATGAATGGATCCAATTCGAGTTTTAATGGTTAAAATGACCGATTCGAGAGATTGAGCGGGTTGGGGAGAGGAAGAAACCGAAACGTTTCAGAACAAATGAGAGGGCAGCCTTGCCCTCAGGTAGCTCGGGCGGGCTATTTGCAGGGATCTCGGCGCCAAGATCTATGGCGCCGAGCTCGGCGCCGTGACTCGTGGCGCCGAGGTCCCGCCACGTAAGCGCCAGCGCGGCACGGAGGCAGAGACCTCGGCGCCATGGGTCATGGCGCCGAGTCGTGTAACCTCGGCGCCGTGACCTATGGCGCCAACCTCAAGGTCTAAAGACGGGAATATGCCGCCCAGGGGGTTAAACGTGAATTTTCTTCAAAAAAAGGGCCAAATTGCAAAAAATTAGGCCTGCGCGAGCAATCATCGGTAACTAACATTCATATATTATTACTACTTACTACTAATATACAATTCCTGTGTTCATAACATGCATTATTAATTTGTGTGTTTCTCTTTTGAGTTATTAGCAAGAAAGAAGCCCTAACATATATTTTCATGTATTGATTGATGTGTTTGAGTGAATTAATTAACACAAGAAAATCGACCCTGAGATATATATGTTCATGCATGTAATGTACAAACAGGTAAAAGGGAGTTTTCGAATTGGAAAGCATCTGTACTTACTTCTGTGGTCGGCACGTTCCTAACACAAAATGTCACTGATGTTACATCAAGGTATGTAGGCTGAACTCAGATCATATTCATTTTTATATGATTAATTACTTTTTGAATGGATTGCTTGTGGACGTCAGTTCTAATTAACTAACTACTATTCTGGATTTTTTAGCAATGTTTTCATGAACATTGCCGCAAAGTTCTCCTTTGCGGAGAACAGAAGCAACGCTGGCCAAAGTACAAATGTAGCTTTGATAACAGATAGATGTGATTCAGGAGTGTCTACACAACGACACGATAATAAGCACATAAACGGCGAGCTCATTGCAATGCTCAGAACAGGAGAAATATCAAATTGGGACAAAGACAATCAGCGTATAAAGAAGGTGTTAGAGGAAAGGTTTGAGGAATCGACAGCTACGAAAATTTTACAGGATGTTAAATCTTTCCTAGAGAACGATACCTCCTGTTGGAAATACTTGCTTGACGAAGCCTACAAAAATGGGTATCGGAAGGAGGAAACAGATGAAACAATTGACTGGGAGGCTCTAATGAATGCATCGTTTGGTGAAATTGAAGAATGTATCAAGGACCGTGGGACTCAAAGCCAGATGACATTCAGAATACTGGTATGTATTCCCTTTGTTCTAAAATAACTGTTATTTTCACTTTCCAAGAAATGGCTTTGACTAAATATATATTAAAAAATATTAATATTTATGTTACATAATTAGTATCTTTGAATCTAGTTTTATAACATATTTATTTAGAGATACAAATATTACAAATATTTTTCTACAAATCGAGTCAGACTTTGTTATGAATGCTAGATAGTATTTCTAATAACATGTATACCAAGGTTTCTAACTAGATAATAATTTTATAAAATAAACTATAGAATGGCGTGTCTAAGAGATCATGGAGACATTTCAATGTAATTTTTTTACAAGCATAACAGTTATTAGTTAAAATATCATTTTTTGATTATTTTTCATTAATTTCACAACTCTATTGCATTGTCTTGTTAAAGCATAATTTTTTTTTTATAAAGTAGTACTTTTTCCTTCATTTTATTTGTTGTAATGATGTTGAAACTAATTCTCTAGTCGATGAAATGAACGTATTTGATCATGTATAATTTCTACAACCTATACTCACTTATTATCTGATCTTGTATACTTTTTATAGCTTTTACTCATTCGGATCAAGAGAGACCAAGTAAACATTGACCTCGAGTGGCTTAGATACATCCCGCGTGCAAAGGCGAAGTAAGACAATATATTTATATACTCGTATTAGTACTTGCAGGATTTACGTAAAATGTGACTTTTAAAGGCAATTTGAAGAGTAGCGGTGCTCAAGTATTCATTTTAGTGAATTGACAGTATAGGTTTATATTTTTGCAAATAAAAAAATAGGGACAGAATGAATAAGTATTAGTATTTTATTTTTGTCCATTCAGGAAGTACCTACAAAGTATAATAGGGATTGGATATAAAAGTGTTGACTGTATCCGTCTCCTATCGCTGAGGCATAGAGGATTTCCGGCAAGTTACCACTTCCAAATTGAAATAGTTATTGTTATAAGAGAGTGTATTTAGAACTAACAAAATTATGACAAATTCTTCTTATTATTTTAGGTTGATGTAAATGTAGCTCGCATAGTGACAAGGCTAGGATGGGTCCCACTTCAACCTTTAGGTGATTCTATAGAGTTTCATATGGTGGACAAGTAAGATCATATTTTAGTTTCTGTTGTGCACATTTACAAACTCAAACTTCAATGTTTCTCATCATGATCTTTTGTCCATTTAAAGAGAACCTGTCATGGCTAAAATTCAGGAGTATCTTGAGCCCTTATTCTGCAATATCCCTTCACACAAACGGTAAGTTCTCTAGTTTGGACAGTTAATTTAGTTGCTTTCCAAGAATTTTGTCTATGGGATACTATAATATATATAATCTAATATGATGACAAATATAGGTATGAATTGCATTGTCAACAAATAACATTTGGAAAGGTATGCAAATTGATTTTTTTTTGAAAGGTATGTAAATGGTTTTTTTTTTGTTTTCTTAGTACTGATGATGGGGTTTATTTGCTATGATAGTCAATATGCACCAAAAATCAGCCGAATTGTGGTGCCTGCCCATTTACTAGAGATTGCAAGTATTACAAAAGTCTCTTTCAAAGGTTAGCTTTAATATACAGTCTATTTAATACATCACTGGCAATATATTGTCTGCATTTATGATTTTCCTTTATCATGAGAAGCTAAACATCTAATGAATTCAACCAATGAAAGTACATGAAAAACTTTCTAGTCATCCTACTTATTCATAAAGCTACGACATTTTAATTTGTCTTTTCATAAATATTCATTATTAAGTCCACTTTGTTCTAATGAAGAAAATAATGCAATGTGATGTTTCTTAATAGCGCCAGGCATGACGCCCTTTTAAAGTATAGTCAGCGGGATGAAAAAAGGCAAACAGACATGGATGAAAGAATATGTGATGATGTAATGGTCAAACCAAGTCATGAACACATGTATCAGTGCCAAATTGAAATGGGGGAAAGTACAGAAAGGCATAGCACCGAGCCTATTATTGAGATGCCACCAACTCCACCACATGAATACCAAGAATCATCAAGTGAGGAAGAGTATCGGGAAGAGTATGAACAAGAGTACAGAAATGTGATATAGAAGATATCATTCCATATTATGATATTCGACCAATGAAATTTACTCAAAATGCAACGGCGGGGCTATCACATGGAACAGATATGGTTTTGATCCATCCGCGTGACAATCCCATCCCGATTCAAAGAAGATACCGTCTACGAACAGAGTATCTTGCGTATGACATGATTTCTCCTTTAATTAAGACAGTAAAAAAATATGTTATAAAATACCTCAAAATATGCATAACTATTTTCTGATATGTCACTTTTGCATTGTATAGATACATAATCCCAGATGGGCATGAAATCTTGGACAAGGTTAGTAGTTGTTAGCTTCATTCTTTCATTTTTTATAATTAGTTATGAACTATGCAATACTCTTTATGGAAGTAACAAACTCATACGATGAATTGCTTTGGATTACTAGTTCGAACCAAGGGTTCATGCTGATTGCAACCCTTACCTCTTTATAATTCGTGATTACGATGACCATAGTGTGGATGCTACAATTCTGGTGAGTCGGTGTGCTTTAATCTCATCTACCACTTATTGTACGCTTTTGAAAAATTATAAGAATGATGCAAGCTTTCTCTTGGGAGACTCCAATTTGAAGATCTATGAATAATTCAAAACTATATTATTATTTCATAACAGATACCTTGTCGGACCGCAAACAGAGAAACGTTCCCATTGGATGGTACATACTTTCAAATAAATGAGGTACTCTATTTTTCATCATTGTTCTTCTACTAATCACTACGTAATATATATGACTCCGTTATTTGGTACCCGGGTACTGAATAGTTATTTTACCGGTCTCTACCAGCCCCAAACGCATCCCCCGTCAGACCGAGTGTGCACATGGTTGTTACTCTGCCATTTTTTTGGTTGTGCATACGGGACATGGTTTTTTTGCGGGTTCTCTTCTGAGCCTGCCGTTTTTTTCATGGGTATTTTCCTACATTGGCAAATTGATCCTAAATAATAAAAAAATACTTCGTGTGATGTGGGAACTGAAAAGCTCAAATTTACAACTTGAAATTCGGACATTTTTTATCACTCCACAACATCATATATGAAACTAATATACAAGAATATGTACTAAAGCCACAACTGATCCAAAGTCCATCCTAGAGCTCCATGGCCAGCTTTGGTTGCAGCAGCATCCCACAGATACATGTTACGCTCTCTCGGGAGCAGTAGCATCTAGCAGCATGAACAGATGAGCAAAAACTAGCAGCATGAACAGATGAGCAAAAATGCGGCCGCGCCCATTTGTTGGCTGGAAAAATGCTGCACTGAAATTCCAGCCCTTCAGCTTCATGTTGTTGCCCAAGGCCCATCGATTCATCAATACTTGACCCTGCTGCAGGTGAACAGATGAGCAAGAAATCATCAATAAATAGAAAGCATGTAAATGATGATACGTTGAGTTAATGAAGAATCGATATTAAAGAATTATGGCAAGTGAAGCTGAATCAAGTTGCTACCTCTACGGATGTGCAAGTCCTTGCTTGGCTCCACAAAGGCAACCGAGTTCAGCACAAAGCTGAAGACAAAAGTGTAACACCCTAAATTTTTCTTTAGTTCAAAATAGATTAATATGATTTATTTAAATTTATTGTGGCATTATAACATAGGCAAAATAATGAATGTTGGGGAAATAAAATTTATCCTAGTTTAGTAACAAGTTGATGCATACATGCTGCTGCATTCTTTTGATTGAGTGAAGTTCAAATTTGAAAGCTGAATTTCAAAATTGTTTTGGAAAGGATTTGGAAAATCAATTGCAAATAAAAAGAAAAGAGCAAGCATTTTTCCATTCCCTCCCTTCTTCCAATCTGGCCCGAAGGCCCTCTCCCTCCCTCTCGCGCGGCCGCAGCTGGGCCGGCCCAAGCCAGCGCGCCGCCTCCGCCTCCGCACCGCAGCGCCGCAGCGGCCCAACCGCGCGCTCAGCGCCGCGTCGCGCAGTCGCTGACAGGTGGGGTCCACCTGTCAGAAGCATCCCCAACCTCCGCCCGCTTTCTCCGCCGCGAGCCGCCGCCGATCCGCGTCCGTTTTCTCCGGCGTGGATGCTTATCCAGGGGTGCTCGAGCTCTATAAAGGGCTCCGCATCCTAGCCGCCATCCTTTTTCCAATCATCAAGCCGCCAGAGCCACCGAACCGAGCTCCGCGCCGTCGAAACCCTAGCCGCCGCCGTTCCGCCGTGCTAGCCTCTGCGATTTGGCGATTGGCCGTCAAATTGGTGTGTCTCCGGAGCTCCGCCGTGCCGTAAGGACTTCGGAGCGCCTTTCAATTGTGAATCTCATACTTCTTATACTCATGTAATCGCTCGTCGGACTTTCGCAATGTTTCCCGACCGCCAAAGCTCGTCGTGCGCTCTCCTCAACCGATCTCCGACTCCAATTTGTGGTTGGGTGAGCTCGCCATTCCTTCCTCTCTCTCCCGGTCTTTTCCCCTTCGCGAATGGCAGCCGGAATCGCCGAGTCGGCCAACTCCGGCGAGCCTCCGCCGCCGCGCAAGGTCGGAGCCGCCGCACCGGCACTGTGCAAGCCGGCGGCGCCGCCCAAGCCTCGGCCAGATCTAATCCGGGTCGCCCAGATTAGATCGGACGGCCGAAAAGCATCGATACCCCTTCGCTGGCCTCAGCCTCGGGCGAGACGGGAAGAGCCCGCTGGCCTCAGCCTCGGGCGAGACGGGAAGAGCCCGCTGGCCTCAGCCTCGGGCGAGACGGGGAAGAGGCCGCTGGCCTCAGCCTCGGGCGAGGCGGGGAAGAGCCCGCTGGCCTCGGTCCATCCCTGGCCGGCGCGGATAAATCCGAATTTCCGATTTATTCTATTTCGAAAATACTTTGATCTATTTACAGAATTGCCATTACACCATTTTATCCATAACTTGCTCATTTTAACTCCGTTTTGATCCATTCAAATTGCGTTAGTTTCGTAATTTCGTGCTCTACGCAGTAGTATCACCGTAGATTAGATTTGCAAAAGTTTTATTTCACGTTTAAGTCAGTCTCGTTTAGACCTTTTATAATCTTGTTTAGGCCGTAACTCCCGCGTTTTAAATCCGATTTCAGTGATCCAAACGTCTATGTGATCGTAGTGACGAATAGATCTGTTTTACAACTTTTATTTATTTAAATCTGTTGATGTACTGTTCTAATGTTAGATCTGTTTGCAATGCATGTGTGTGCGTGGATGCTTGTATGTTGCGTCGTATTCGAGTTCAGACGGTGAGCAGTACGTGGGTGACCAAGATCAGATCTACTACGACCAGCAGGAGGACCAGAACCAGGAATACGTGAACCAAGGCAAGTATACATGGGATCATCCTTGTTACCTACGCACTTTAATCTACCAATCATGTGCATGTGTCAAAATGATAACCATAGGAATTAACTAGATGTTCGACCTGTTCCTTGCTACCGTGGGATATGTGCATTTGGGTAGATTTGCTAGTGCTGTAAAACCTATAACTAAGGTCTAACGAAATGATTAATGATATGTGCAACGTCTGATCTTATCTCGTTCTTGGTAATGTGAACCCCGGGCGTGGGAGCCTTCGTGCTCTTGGCCCTCCTCAAATGATCTTCTGTCGGCAAAAGCTGGGACATACAGTACAACCGTGAGGGCTACATGGCTCAGGTTTTAGTTGGTTCGGGGACCTCTCCTCGCTTGATGGTGGTTACCTGAAAGGGCACAAAAGGGGCTCGACGACTCGGGTATAGGACGGCCGCCTGGTCTCATGTGTATAGCCGGGAAGGAATGTGCCATCGGAAAGGGGTGTTCCTATATCTGCTTGCCGATTGGAAACCTAGTGGCCACTATCTTGTTAGGGGAACCTCGAAAGACTTCATAGTGTACCCTGCCGCACTTCCTCGGAAGAGGTGATATGGGATTTGCAACCCCTGGCATATGGGGATCACGGCTCACGGGTAAAGTTGTACAAACTCTGCAGAGTAATAAACTGATATATCAGCCGTGCTCACGGTCAAGAGCGGCCCGGAAAACTCACAGACTAAACACTTTAACGAAATTTACTTTTGTTCACGTTACCATCATGTTTATGTTTTCGGACGATGTTGCCATATATTAATTATTATTCATGTGGATTAATTGGGTTTGCAAGCACCACTTAATGATTAATTAATGCTAAAACTTGACCAAACTAAAAGTGCTAACCGCAGTAAACCCGTGTCAAGCCTTTTGAGCTGCATAACCCCATGTTGCTTGCTGAGTACGAGATGTACTTACGCTTGTTATATTTTCTTCTTTTTGGATAAAAATCCCGGATGGGTAACAGATGGATTTGAGTATGAGCAAGATAAGTTTCCAGAGGATTTCTAGTCTTGCGGGCCACCAGTCGACGTCCCTGTGGAGTGGAGCTTCGTCGAGAGATATTTATCTTCCGCTGGTTTATGTTTAGTTTCATTTGATGAGTTGTAATAAATACGCTATGTAATAAGCACAGTGATGATGCCTTTCTTTGTAATTTGTCCCTTATGTGTGCGACTGTTTCCTGGGCGCACATAAGTTTATACATTCAATTTTGTTCTTAAAATTGGGTGTGACAAAAAGGCAATCAATTGATCATATGTCAGGCTAAGGTGCACAGTACAAACGAGTATAGTTGAACTGTATAAACCTTGATAACCACTATAAGAATAGCCGCTCCACATAATTATTCATGAATACAACCATATCAATTTCTACAAGATACATGAACTGAAATACTAGTATATAGGGAGGTAGGTTACAGGTAGAAGTTTGGGAATTAGTATGTCCCCTGCTCCCCACTCGAATTTTAGGTCACCACACAAGCAAACACAATTTAGCACTATTTAGATAGCACCAACAACAGCAAATGAACCTGCACTCATCACAAGATGCTACCAGTGGAGCAAGCTTTCAAAAAAGCAAGGGGTGGGTCCCTTGTGAATTTTCATAGGTCGTGCCGTTATTTATGCCAGTCTAGCTCATAGTGTATCAAAGATTAGTTCTTAACAACATTCATTTTATCACTTTTGAGACAAATAAAACCCCAAACGTTTTATGATGAACTGCTTAGACACGGTTGGCATCAACGCTTCCTCGTGCTGATCAAGCAACTGGGGACACTGTTCTCGACTGAAGCAAACAAACTATAACTAAACAATCACAAAAATAGAGCTAAATTGACCAGCCAGAGATGACATAACTGAATTGATCAAAGTACTAAAGGATGGAATAGCAGATGAGCGAATGGAAGTTGGAGAGCAATCCCTTACTGTCCTGGCTAAACCCTTCCATATCAGTAAGTAACCAGATATAGGACACCCACCCCTCTTTGGCTGCACAGAAAAAATTATCAAACATATTAGTATCCAAACTCCATCAGAAACAATAGAATTGTAGAACAATTAGTGCACCAGTGATCATTAAGCAGAAAAAAAAAGAACCAGGACTTGTTCTTACAAACCCTGCATTTTCCGGTGTGATGCATTGTTATCACGTGATTCCTAACTAGTATATTAGAAAAAGAAATTCAGTCAGTGATGGCATTATTAATATAAACTATAAAGCATTAGCTGGAGATGAACCGAAATACAATGTTACAAAAGAGCACAAAACTGCATATAACCTTTGTCAAAAAGAAATAATCTCCAATGTTTCTGAGCTAGTTCAAGAAATGAAGGGTATGCATGCATTATTATGAGATAACAGATAACCATTATACTTTGAATTGTAGAATATTAAGAGGTTGAAAGTACAAATTCATGCATGTAGTACATTGGACCAAAGGAATTTATAGTCCAAATGAAAATTTTGTAGGAACCATTGGACTACCACGGTGGGAATAATAATTTGTGTGGTGCTAGTGCTTAGACCAAGACATTAAAGAGGTTTTGCAGAGATGCAAATCTATTATTAGTTGTGCACATGTCCAAAACATTAAATCTTTAGTGACAGGACATCCAAAAAAACAAAAGCGTGGAATTAAAGAAAAAGAATCAATTTGAATTCAGAGCTCAGAGAATAATTCTTTAACTCAAGAGAACATGTATGAATTCCTAAACCCATTTTTTACTCTTACTCTTCTTAATATAATGATACGCAGCTCTCCTGCGTGTTCGAGAAGAAAAAAAATCATCAGAATTCAATTACCATATATAGCATGCAGAGCACGTGATGAACTGAGCTGCATCACTGTCCCTTCAAGCTCCTTTCTTTTCCAACATAAGCTGAACAAGAATGCCCGCAAGAGCAAGACAATGGAAACAAAAGCTCAAGTTTACTAATAAGATGAACTTTTGTAGCATCAAACAGTAAACTTTGTGTGCATAGAAGTAAAAATTTTGAACAGTACATTTGCAATGTGGAGACAAGCAAGCAGTGAAAAAATAGAGTCTATCGTTACTATAATGAAGAAGACTAAAGTAAAGAAATAACTTAACTAGTAGTGGATCCTCATTTTACAAATGGTCAACTGTACACATATTATCATAGGACCATTATTGTTACATGAACAAAATTAGCAACAGCAGAAGAAAGACACATGTAGAGAACATAAGCATGTCGTGTCATCCACCAACAATGCACACACTAGCATATGTGTGGGAAAAAAAGACTGGCCCAATAATCCATCATTGGCAACAAATCGAAAACCACATATCAATGTGCAAGCATTAAAGTCTCGATAGTTGGATTTGGTTTGACTCCTTTCAATTCCTACTAGTACTTCCTCAAGATCTTTGTAGAGCACCTCTGGCACTTGTTAGCTTGTTTGCGTATGCCAGTATTATTTCCAGGATGGCTGATGAACAAATTTAAAGTATAGATTTTATCATATACATTTGTATGACTCTCAAGATGGCTCCAAAATAAATTTTTGGACAAGATAAGAACCTAAAATTATTAGAGTTATATATGGAAATTAGGAGCTGAAATCACGGTGGACCTGATGATAAAGGAGAAGCAGGGCTCGTAGCATACCTCATTCCTGATACCTGATGAACATGCTGTTGTCCCACAGCTGGATTGTGTTACTAAATCGGCATCCTCCCTCCTGGATCGAGGTGCGGCAAGACAGCAACGATGACCTGAAGTACACAAAAACATTTAACACTAATGAACCTCCAATGAACTAGTGGAAAAGGAAACTGGAAATGCTTTAATTAATAAAAGGCCCGCATGAATCTATCTGCATGCAACCTAACTAGAATGCATGAATTTATCTGCATGGAACCGATTAATAGGTCCCTACGAAACCTACCAGTCTATCATATGCGTAACCTAACTAAAGTGACAGGCAGACAAAGAACACACCAATCTGTTCATGTTTCCTTTTCAGTTGTGATCTCTCTCTGTGTTATTTTTTATTAGCTAAATAGATTGAAAGTTCATAAAATTCTTCAAATGTGACATTTAGGGCCTGTTTGACAGGGATTCAGATTCACTAAATTCGGATTCACTAGCATGGATTCACTAAAATATTTCCCAAACAGACTAGATCCATTAGATTCGAATTCATCAAATTGGCAGATTCACTATTTTGGTGGATCTAAAGGCCAGATTCACTATTTTGGTGGAGCTCCTCAGGAGGTGCTCCACAAATAGACGTTTAATAACTCCTTATGAATCTTGGTGAAAATTACCCACCTTTGCCACTGATTACACACATCCATCCATACTGTTTCGTTTATGTTCTTTTTCCCCATCCGACTCCTACTGCACAATATCCTGTCTCCTTCCTCCTGCTGTGGCCATGGAGGCAGCGCCGCCCACCTTCTCTCCCTCCGTTCTTCCTCTCCGGCGAGCCACCCATGGTCGGATCCGATAGATCTCGTCCTCTTCGACCTGATCCATCTCTTTTTCTTCCCTGCGGACTATGGCTGGCGGCACCGGAGCTCCTCATCCCGGCGACGAACCTTCTGCAGCCGTCCTCGTGCACCCCCACCGGAGCTCCTCCTTGCGACGTCGAGCCCCCTCCGACTGTTCTCGCGAACCCCCACCGGAGCTCCTCCCAGCGACGACCTCATGCCGCCCAGCCCGCCTCAACCGCCGAGGCCTCCCTGGCTGCGTGGCCGTGCGACCTTGTTCGGGGGAGCACGCGGAGGCGGAGGCGCTCGTGGCCGATGACTGCAGCCAGGAGGAGCTGGTGGCCGGCGGTGCTCGCGACCAAGTACCACATGGATTCGGTTCTATTTGCTTCTTCTAGAGTTGACCGAAGATGGAGAAAAGAACATTGCATGAGCCTCCTGGACTTCCGCCCCTGCCTCCTGCTCCATGTGCCGGCGAGCTCAACAGCTCTGGGAGCCGACGATAATCGGATCTGGTAACTGTCGGCACTCCTTACCACCTGCTGCTCAAGTCGTGATTGTAGTTGGCGTAGTCGGTGTCTGGATCCTTTTCAGATTGCAATTTTCTCAATCATGTCGCATGAATGGAGAACTTTTTCATATTGCAATTTTCTCGATCATGTCGCATGGAGAGAACTTTTTCATATTGCAATTTTCTTGATCATGTCAGATGGATGGATGGGATAGCCTGAACATTACTGATTTAATACTGTAGCTGAAAGTGTAGAGAAACATTGTATGCATTTGTGTTAAAAAACACATCATTTTTTAATAAATACGAACAAACGACGAGCACTACATCTATCATATTATAACCTAAGGGCAAAACAGACCGTTCGCTCAAAACCTTAGGTTTGTGGATCTAGAGCTGTTATTTTGCCAAACAGTTCCCTAGTAAATTCATGGTGGATCTCAGATCTATGTGGATCTAATCCACGGTGAATTCCGGATTCAGATTCACTTTTTTGAGTATTGAATCTCTACCAAATAGGCCCTTAGAAACATAGTATTTAGAAAAAAAATGTACTATTGAATTTATTACAAAGAATTTAAGTATCCAAAGCTATTTCATGCAAGTATTTCTTTGAACCAGAAAGAAAAGTTGCCTAAGCATGAAAATAATGGAAAGTGGGTGTCATTCATCAGAGATAATTTAAATTTTATTTACTAAATTGGTCCTGAGCCTACCAATACACTAGTGGAAGAGTACATAAATCATGGAGAAAACAAATGTCAAGGCGCGCCACACATTTATTTAAGGACATAACCTTCAATTCAAGTAAGCTAGTGATCGAGCAACTAGAATAGGTTGCCAAGTTGCAGGTAAAAGAGAAATGAGGGTTTTCCTATACAAGCATAAGCATGATAGGAGCAGGTTATAAAGATGTTGTCAGGTTCCACTCAGACAAACAGAGGTCCTAAGATGCAGTGCACAATCAATATAGTTAACAGGTTGATATCTACAGATTTCTGATTCTGATAAGTTGATACTAAATGAACACGCAAAGAATGAATTTTACAAGGAAATATAAAGTGAACAAAGAGGATGCTGAGGAGCAGAGGGCATACTGTCAAGGGCCTGGTGATCTATGGTAGCTAGCCCTCGACTACGGAGTTCGTAGTCTCGTGCCGTGTCTTCCGATCGCGGAGGTTATGCCCCTCACAGCGCCTCGGGCTTGAGAGTTGAGAGAGAGATAGAATAAGGTTAATGATCTTGCTTGTCTTTTAAACCAACGTACGGTTACCATATATAGGGCCAATAGTCCCTACCGAATACTACTAGAATTGGAGAACTGAAAAATAGAAACTAATCTAACTTTCCAACTGCTTCAGCCACCGTGCGCGGCCTGGCTGTCGCCCCGCACGATCAGCGCGTCCTGCGTGGCCCGCTCTGCGGCCCGTCGGACGTCGCGTGCACGTCGTCTCCTCGTATACGTACGACCGTACATGACATCTCTCCCCTCCTTCTGGACCAGCTCGTCCTCGAGCTGGAACGTCAGAAAACGTTCGCGGAAAGTGTCCCAGTCTTCCCAAGATGATGATGACAGCGGCTCCCCCTTCCAGCGCACGAGGACCTGGCGCACCCCTCTTGCGAGACGGGAGCGCTCCACATGTTCCGGTTCTGGCACCGTGGCGCCGTTGTGGACGACGAGGAGAGGCGGTGGAGTGGTCGGAGGCGCGCCCTGCCACTTCTTCAAGAGCCCGACGTGGAAGACGTCATGAAGGCGAGCTCGGGGCGGAAGGGCCACCCTAACGGCGACTGCGTTGATCACCTCGATCACCTGATAGGGGCCGAAAAATCGGGGCTTCAGCTTGCCCATTGACGAGTCCAGCGACGCGATGGGACGGTGTCGTAGGCGCAGCAACACCCAATCTCCCATAGCGTAGGACACCTCCCGATGATGCTTGTCGTAGTGACGCTTCTGAATGGCCTGCGCCTGCTCCAGGCGGAAACGGATGTCCTGCAAAAACTCCTCACGCTCGGCCATAGTCTTGGCGACGGCCGCCACACGCGTCTCCCCGGCCTCATAGGAGCGGAGGGTCGGCGGATCCCGGCCGTAGACGATGCGGAAAGGAGTGTCGCGGAGGGACGTCTGGTACGCCGAGTTGTAGATGAACTCCGCCCAGGGAAGCCACCTGAGCCATTGGCGGGGACGGTCGTCGGTGAAGCAGCGCAGGTACATGGTGATCACCTTGTTCGCGGCCTCAGTTTGGCCATCTGCTTGCGGGTGGAACGCCGAGGTCATGTACAGCTTGGAACCCATGAGCCGCATGAGCTCGCGCCAGAACGTCGATGTGAAGACGGGGTCGCGATCAGACACCATAGATTGTGGCATCCCGTGGAGGCGAACGATGTCGGCGAAGAACGCATTGGCGACGGATTCTGCAGTGTATGGGTGAGCAAGAGGTATAAAGTGACAGTACTTGCTGAACCTGTCCACCACGGTGAGGATGACGGACTTCCCGCGAACTTTCGGAAGAGCTTCGATGAAGTCCAGTCCCACGTCGGACCATACTGATGACGGCACCGGGAGCGGCAAGAGCAGCCCCGTCGGGTGCAGGTGCTCGGACTTGAGCCGCTGGCACGTGCCGCACGCGCGGACGAAGTCTTGGACATGCTGACGCATCCCCGGGAAGTGAAAGTCACGCCGGAGCCGGTGCAGCGTGCGCTGGACGCCCTCATGGCCGTCCTCATGGATGGCAGCCACAATCTCCAGGAGCAATGGGGACGACGGCGCGATGTAGAGTCGCCCCGCGTAGGTCACCAGGCCGTCGCGGACAGCCCACGGCGCGGTGCGGGTGCCAGCAAGAATCTCCTCTCGGAGAGCCACAAGCGCCGGGTCCGCAGCCTGTGCTTGACGTAGCCTGTCGATGAAGTCGAATTTCGGCGCCGACAGTGCGAGCACCGCTCCCATGCTGTCCGCCGTGTCGCGGCGAGACAGGGCATCAGCGACCACGTTCTGGGCGCCCGGCTTATATTCCACCTCAAAGTCGAAACCGAGAAGCTTCCCCACCCAATGATGTTGAGGGATTGTGGCGAGTCGCTGGTCCAACAAGAATTTGAGACTGTAGTGATCAGTACGCACGGTGAAGTGGCGGCCCCACAGGTACGGGCGCCAATGGCGGACGGCGTGGACGAGCCCGATCAACTCCCGCTCATATGCGGCGAGCGAGCGGTGGCGTGGCGCGATTGGCCTGCTGAAGAACGCGATCGGGTGTTTCTCTTGCAGGAGCACGGCGCCGAACCCGTGTGTCGAAGCATCACACTCGACGACGAACGGCTTGCTGAAGTCCGGAAGGGCGAGGACCGGTGCTGACGTCACTGCCTCCTTCAGTGTCTCGAATGCCGCAGCTGCCTCTCCTGACCAGGAGAAGCCGTCTTTCTTCAACAGCGCCGTCAAAGGAGCCACGATGGCACCGTAGTTGAGGACGAAACGCCGGTAGTAGCCTGCCAGGCCGAGGAAGCCGCGGACCGCGTGGGCCGACTTGGGCACCGGCCAGTCATGGACGGCCTTCACCTTGTCCGGGTCCATGGCCACGCCGGTCTCCTTGATGATGTGGCCGAGGTAGGAGACCGACGTGACTCCAAAGGCGCACTTGGATCGCTTGACGAAGAGGTGCTGGCGGCGAAGTTCGGTCAAGACCGCGCGAAGATGTCGAAGGTGATCCGCCCACGACGCACTGTAGATTAGTATGTCATCAAAGAAAACGAGCACAAACCGACGAAGGAACGGTCGCATGACGTCGTTCATCAGGGACTGGAACGTTGCGGGCGCATTGCACAGGCCGAACGGCATCACCAAGAACTCATACAGGCCGTCGTGCGTGCGAAACGCGGTCTTGTGGATGTCCTCCGGCTTCATGCGTACTTGGTGATAGCCCGAACGCAGATCAAGCTTGGTGAAGAACTTGGCGCCGTGAAGCTCATCCAGGAGCTCCTCCACCACGGGTATCGGGAAAGCATCCTTGACGGTGAGCGCGTTCAACGCGCGATAATCGACGCAGAACCTCCATGAGCCATCCGGTTTTGCCACGAGGAGGACCGGCGATGAGAACGCTGACGTGCTGCGGCGAACGATCCCTTGCTCGATCATGGCCGCACATTGGCGCTCCAGTTCATCCTTGTGGGCCGCCGGGTAACGGTACGGGCGGACCGCCACCGATGTCGCGCCGGGCTTGAGAACGATCGGGTGGTCACGGTCGCGCGGTGGAGGCAGACCCGTTGGGGCAGCGAAGACATCCCCGAACGAGTCCAGCAGGCCCTCCAACAGGGACTCGCCGGTGGTCGCGGCGTGTACTGCGGGCGCCACCGGGCATGCCACGCCGGACCAACAGACAGGGCGCCCGTCGTGGTGGAAGGACAGGGTGTGGGAGGTGACGTCCCAGGCGATGCGCCCTAGGGCGGCCATCCACTGGGTGCCCAGCACCATGTCGTAGTCGGCGAGGGGCATGACGTAAAGGTCGACGTCGAACGTCACGCCCTCGATGGAGATAACCGCCTGCC
The DNA here is from genome assembly GCA_009763385.1 of Coix lacryma-jobi var. lacryma-jobi. Taxonomy (NCBI): domain Eukaryota; kingdom Viridiplantae; phylum Streptophyta; class Magnoliopsida; order Poales; family Poaceae; genus Coix; species Coix lacryma-jobi. The sequence continues at coordinate 147,353,492 of CM019823.1, read as the reverse complement.
GAAGGACGCCAGGGCACGCCACCTTCTCGCCATTAGCGACTGTGGCAGTGAGCCGCGGGCGGGGTGTGATGGCGAGCCCAGTGCGGTGCGCAGCCGCCTCTCCGATAAAGTTGTGCGTGGACCCCGTGTCCACCAGGGCGATGAGCGTCGTGGCGCCCAGGGTGACCCGAAGCAGGATGGGGGCACCCACGGCCACGCCCGCCACGGCATGAAGGGAGAAGACGGGGGGCCTCCTTCGCCCCGTCGTCGCTGCAGCAGCCGCGTCGCCGTCGGGGTCGTCGATCTCCACCCCGTCCAGGAAGAAGAGGCGGCGACAGAACCTATTATGACCACGTGAGTACTTCTCATTACAATTGAAGCACAAACCTTGGTGGCGCCGTTCCGCCATCTCATCAGGAGTGAGGCGTCGTTGGCCGCCCTCAGCGCGGCCCTGCTGTGCAGCCGCCGGAGGGGCCGGGAGCGCCAGGATAGGCGGCGGCGCCGGTAGAGCCGCCCTGGCCGCAGGTGGGGGCAGGCCGCGCGGAGCCGCCCGTGGTGGTTGTGGCGCCGTCCGTTCGCTCTCCATCAGCTCCACTTGGCGGGCGAGGCTCATGGCTTCGGCGAGATTTTTCGGGTTGTGGAGTCGGACGGCGTGGCTGAGCGGTGGGAGGAGGCCCCCGGTGTAGAGCTGGACGCGTTGCGTCTCCTTGAGCCGGCCTGCGCGAGGAAGGAGAGCCTGGAAGCAGTTGGAGTATTCCTCCACGGTGCCCGTGCGCCGGCACTCGGAGAGCTCGAACATGGGCGCGGATCGGAGAGGGGGCCCGAACCGGAGGTTGAGGAGATCCTTGAAGTGGCTCCAGTTCGGCGTGCCCTCGTCGGTTTGCAGCTGGGTGAACCACAATTGCGCCACGTCATCCAGATGGTACGACGCCATGGGCACGCGCTCGTCCATGGTGGTGCGGTACTGGCGGAAGTAGGCTTCGCATTTGTTGACGAAGAGCATCGGATCGGTCGTGCCATCGTAGCGGGGAAAATCCCACTTCTTGTGCTTGGGGTGGAAGTCCTGATCGCGCTCGTTGTAGTGGCGGCGGTCGTCGCCCCCGCCGGAGGACGACTCGGACTTGTCCTTCATGGCAGCCATGTCGGACTCCATGGCGTTCATCTTCGTGGTCATGGTCTTGAGCATCTCCATGACTTCAGCGAGGGTGGGCTCGGCCATGGTGGGTGAGGTGTGTGCGGTGGAGGCTGCGGAGGACGGCGGTGATGGCGGTGGGCTCGGGTTTGCAGGTTTCGGAGACGGCGGCGCGGCGGCGGAGGAAGAGGGGGATCGATTGGATCGCGATACCAGGTTGTCAAGGGCCTGGTGATCTAGGGTAGCTGGCCCTCGACTACGGAGTTCGTAGTCTCGTGCCGTGTCTTCCGATCGCGGAGGTTATGCCCCTCACAGCGCCTCGGGCTTGAGAGTTGAGAGAGAGATAGAATAAGGTTAATGATCTTGCTTGTCTTTTAAACCAACGTACGGTTACAATATATAGGGCCAATAGTCCCTACCGAATACTACTAGAATTGGAGAACTGAAAAATAGAAACTAATCTAACTTTCCAACTGCTTCAGCCACCGTGCGCGGCCTGGCTGTCGCCCCGCACGATCAGCGCGTCCTGCGTGGCCCGCTCTGCGGCCCGTCGGACGTCGCGTGCACGTCGTCTCCTCGTATACGTACGACCGTACATGACACATACAGTCTTGAAAGCTTAAATATTTTATATATCATCACAAGCCCTTACTCTTAAATAGCATATCTTGGAATAAAAAAATATAATAAAAATACAGAGCCATGGAACAATCTTAAGATGGAAGCAATAATTGCAGACAGTTTATTATGTCCCTAATATATTAGCATTTTGGTAGAACAACAACAGAATACAAAATATAACTCTGTAACAAGGCCTCTACTGTATTTAGATATGTCAAGCATCAGAGTGTTACCAGAAAATGGTCAATCTAGGTTACAGTAAGATAATTCAGTTAATTACATACATTAAATTTCACCCTGTTAATAAAAATAGAAAATGTTTATATCTAATGAAGAAACGTAAGGTAGGCATATAATATTCAATGAATATTTTTTTAACTAATCCAGCTCCAACGAGCCTTGTCTTGGAGTAACATCCCTAAAATTTTAACCTCAAATAGAAGTATCTTGAGTTTCTCTTTATTTCTAAATTTCCTAAAATCTGAACCATGCGTGTACTTACAGTAAATCCTAACAGTAGGCTTATCTTCTTTCAGCTCATTTGGCTGATAGCTGGGCTGTGGGTGCAAACATTTGGGTTTGGGGGTGCAAATAGGGTAGAAACCTGATAGATATAACTTGTTTTCAATTTTTTACTAGGTGCAGCCCCACCCACATGGCCATATATACATCCACCCCTGACTCCAACGATGGAAACAATTGTTGGACGTCGTTGAAACCGATATGTAAGCAAAGGATATGTATGATTGGTTCAGTTTACAACATGTAATCTATCTATCTATCTATTCTAGGAAGCTTACATTCATACAAGATACTAGCTAGATAGGATAAATAAAGTACATACCACATGCTCAGAAGAGTTGAGGGCATAGCATAGCCGTGCGGCGTCATGGGCTCATGGCCGTTGTTCTGATGTGAGGCTCCAGCTGTAGTTGCAGCTTCAGCTTGGAGTGCTGGGGAAACCCATGGCAGCGGCAGCGGCCACCAGCACCAGCTGGAGTAGCAACACAGGAAGGACTCCGATCCATTAGCTCACCACCACTCCAATCTCTTCCTGTGAGTCATGAATGGTGGTGCCACAGCTTGCGTAGCCCAGCCCTGGTGAGAGGATTTGGGTTCCGCCTCCATTAACTTTTGGTTGGTTGGTTTACACCGTAGCCATAGACGCACCACAGATCTACACATTCACAATACAAGAAAATAAGCAATGAATCAAAACTTTAGTTCTCACATATATCTAATAAATTGCTAAATTATAAATTATTGGTGGCCACAAATTTACACAGATGCACATACCAACAATAAATCAAATATCAAATGTACACAGAAGCCACATCCACGCATGTGCCCAATACCAACATTGCTGACCTGCTACGCTTGCTGGCCACCATCACCGACCATCCCCCTTCATAGCATGCGCTTTCACCTTCTCTAGTTTAGCCCCTAAGGGGCAGCGGGCTGGCAGGCGAGAGGCAGCAGCGGCAGCGGCTAGTTAGGAGCGAGGCCACACAGGAAGGCGTAGCTAGGGGCGGCACGGTGGCGAGGCAGCACGGTGGCTAGGGGCGGCAACGAGCTGCAGCGGCGGCGACACCGCCCTGATGCGGATCGAGATTTCTAGAGCGAGAGAGATGAATCGGTTGCAGAAGTGGGTTGCCTAGGTACGAGTACGGGAAATCATGGATGGATCGTGGGCGGAATGCTGGGGCACGCCGGCGAGAACGCCAGGACGCACGGCACGGCGGGGCGGGACGCTGCGGCATGCCGGCCGAGAATGCCCGGACGGGCGGTCGCTACGTCTCAGCTGCACAGTGTTATGGGGCGGCACGTCAGGACGCACGGTGGAACGCGGCATCGGCGCATCAGACTGTCCGCGCTCATCAACCTCTATTTTCATACTCTATACATCTTAATCATCGAGATTCTCTCCTCTATACACACTTCTTCCGCACCCATCATCTTTTATATCTCATACTCTATATCAACTACTAAAAGCGACCCCACTTGTCATTCTCTATAAATTTTATCTAAATATATTCATGTGAGATCTTGTTTTCAAAAATTTATTGTAACGAATTTAATGGTGTAATCAGAATTTAATTTAGTTTTTTTATTTGAGAGTTATAATATTTTTTAGTTAGTGGAACAAATGAGACTCACGGCTGCATGTTCTCTCCTCTCTCAGGCTGGCCCAACCCTACGTACGCCACAGGGACTCCCCGACGCTATTTGTGGCGTCCGAAACATGCTAGCGTAATCATTAGCGGACACCGCTGCAGGCTATTCTCAACCGGTAAAGCAGTAGCGGAAGGTTTGCCGCTTAGCAGTGCAGATAGTCTCAGCGGTGGTACGGAGACGGAGCGGTGGTACCGAGACGGAGCGGATGGGCGGTGCCGGCAGAAGGAGAGAGAGGAGAATAAGCGGATGGATCTAGAAATGGAAACCGCAAACAAATGGTGGGTGGGTGAGCCGGACCTGCGTGTGTCTCAACCCGAAGAGGTGAGCCTGCTGGCTTACACAATAACTATTTAGTACTGGTTACCATATAGTAACACCAAGGTACTATGTAATAATACTATATATATATAACTAAACTGTTTGATGTTGTAACTAAATATGATATTTGTTCTTCTAGGTTTTTGCAGATCATTCATCTATCCGTTCACCAATACAAATAAAAAGGGATGTTTTCTCGAACTTCGAAAGGTGTAGGGTATACTTTGGCACATCATTAAATACTATTTCCAGAGGTATAGTATCACTTTAAATTTAAAAAAACATACGATGAACAATTGTTCAATAAAAACACTAATTGCATTGCATCATTTACTCAGGTCAAACGCAAGAAGGAATTCAACGTTTATTTCATTCAGGTATATGGTTATGTTCTATTTCTTCTTCGATATGAACAACACAATTAAAAAGATGATTCAAAGTTATTGCTCCTATAGGAACAGAGAAGCTTCAATGGTATATAATACAGTATGTAACTCATCACTATTAGTTTAGTTTTAAAGATAAAATCTTTAAAAATGTTAATAATAAATGCTATTATTAGTTAGCTTATTTTTCTACCCCTTCTCTTAGGATTCATTAACCATATAGTATAGATTGTTCACATGCGCTAATGGTGTTTCTCATAAGATAAAATCATGACTTTTTAGATGAAGAAGTTATTTTTTGTTTTTTCTCCACAATCAGTTATCTTTGGATTTGTGCAGGGTATCTATGTTGTAGAGAATTTGACCGCAGTTCTAGGTGTGCAACAATATTACCTCGTCCACTTCATACCAATACCACTAATAACAGAGTACAACAAAAAACGAGCAAGAAAAGGCTCATGCCTGATTCAAGCCCGAATCCAGTGGAAGGCAATGACAAAGATAGAGAACCAAATGCTTGAAGGAGCAGTAACAGAATTGTGGATGGATGCACAATCAGAAGCAAAGTTATATGTACTGCACATTAAGGAGTGGGGATCCAGTCGAGGAGTAACGAATAAAAGCTTGTATTATCATTCATTCAGTATTTTGGGCAGATTTCACGTCTAAAAAACTGTAGCAGGAATACAAACTAAATAAGTGTCGTGAAGCTGTGTTTACATTGTTATCTCTAGTGCTGTTATTAGCCACTGATTGAGTTTTCTTCACCATTATTTTGTGGTGCTTTCCTTTGTCTAATCCATCATCCAAAAACATCCGGCCTGGCGACAGTGTGCGACAGCAGCCTCACAGTGCCAGCGTGGACTGTCTGCAGCACGAAACATAAGGGCACCCGCAGTGACATGAGCTAGCTGCTAGCTCTAAGTCAACCTCTCTAATAGTACTAACTCTTAGCAATAGCCCATAGTATAATTAGGCTCACATTTCATTCACACATGATCTTAGTTTGTGTGTATGAGCTTAGCTCTTGAGCAAGAGCTAGCTCTTCTCTTTCTCATATTAAAATATGACAAATATTCTAAGAGCTAGCTCGTCGTGGAACAGTAACTTCTATGTGCATACAAGTTACTGTTCCACGACGAGCAGCAGCCCATCACAATCCACACGCCTACTCCTCCACTGCATTGCAAACTTTGTCTTCCTCTCCATAATTCATAATTGATTGGTAGTTTGTATCATCTTGGTTCCACCTTGGATAGTTCTGCATTCAAAATCGACAACATGTGTATCATTCTGTAGCGTGGCATCATCCGAGCAAGGCGAAGTCATCCATTCGCCGGTATAGTCACCTCCGGCACTCCGGCAGCGATGACGATCCACGTACTCCGAGCATCTTCAGGTTAGTTCAGATCCCTTGTATTTCCCAGAAAACAAATTCTTTTGCAATACGTATATGTTTCGGATCCCCTTCAGGTTGGTTTTCCGTTCATTTTTTTTTTTTGCCCCAGTGATCAATTACAGGAATCTTAGCGCCCGATTTCTATCTTGACCAATTGCTTCCATTGTGCATCAATCACATTCCTTTATACGTTTCAATTTTTTTCCTCTGGATATCTAGTTCTCGAAAATTAAAGCTCTGCAAATTTAATCCATATGACAAAATACCTCTTCTTGGTTATATATGTTAGAATTATATGGGCTTGGCCCATTAACAAATTCTGAAATTTATAATAAATCTCAAAGGTCCATTCATGTGTGAGCAAAGAGGGGAAGTGGAACTCTTTAGTCCCACCTTGCTAGTGGAAGGGGAGGAGGACTTGCTTAAATATGGAAGTCCTCTCCACTTCCTCAAGTCTAGTGTGAGAAGGAGAAAGAGAAACCCACACGCGCGTGCTCGCTCGCCTCGCCTCGCCGGGCGTGGCGTGGCGACTTGCGCGGGTGCGCGGCACCTGCGTGAATGGTCCGCCGAAATCCGGCTCCTCGCCTTACGGGAGCGCGGTCTCCTTTTGCAGTTTTAGTTTTTGGTTTCTTGACCTTCAAGTTGCAGAGTCCTAAACAATTACGACTCAAGAGTCCTAAACCGATTTTGATCGTGATCGCGACACGAGGTCGGTTCAACAGGGCTATATAAGCAACCTATCGGCCACGCCAAAACGTATCTCAACACCTCTCGAGCTAGGGTTTGCCTCATATCGCTTTTGCGCTGCCGTCTAGTCGTCTCCAGTCCGTTTGCTTGCGTGCACTAGCGACCGGGCGAGCAGGTCTCCGGAACCCTCGTCTTTGCGATCCTGCACCGGGAGAAGGCGAATAAGGTTTTTGGGAAGCGCTCGTCGCGCGACTGCTCTCGTCTACAACAACGGGTCGTCTACCGTCCAAGTCAGGCGGCGCTACGTCCAGGCGTATTCGTCGTCAACTGCTCCGAGCTATTCCTCCAGCACTCATCGACGATCAGCCAGCACCGACTCCGCCACCGTCTTCTCCAGCTATCGAAAGGTACGTCGTTCGTGATCTAATGTCTATGTTTATATTAGATCTTATGTCTTTGATCTTGCCTTTTAATCTATCTGGTGTACGAGCTATGCTTACACCGATTGTCATGTTTGAGATTATGTTATGCATGTTTTGTTATGCTAGTAAACAATACAATATGAGATATCTAGATCATCAATTTATCATGATTTATATTCTGGTTTTAATCTGGAAATTGCCTATTCTTTTAACAATCCAAAAACCTTATTATAGGTTTCCAGAATTAACTATGGCTAGTTTTGTTGATGCGCTGAAGCCAGAAAAATTTTCTGGAGAGCACTTTAAGAGATGGCAAGTTAAGGTCACCAATTGGTTGACGGCCATGAAAGTGTTTTGGGTGAGTGCTGGTATGCCCGAGGGAAATATCTCTGAAGAGGATCAGAGAGCTTTCCAGGATGCCAACCAAATCTTTGTGGGAGTTGTGCAGAATGTCCTTGCTGATCATATCTTTGATACAATTCTGCACATTAAAGACGCAAAGACTTTGTGGGATCATCTGTCAGCTACCTTTGGTGCTTCAGATGCTGGCAAAGAGTTGTACATCATGGAGACTTTTCATGACTACAAGATTGTTGCGAACAAATCTATAGTCGAGCAAGTGTAACACCCCTGGTGTTACGAACGGCTTTTAATAATAAAACATGTTGCTATCAACTTGTTAATAACGATTTATGAATAAGTTAGTGTGAAAAGAAACTAAAATTTGAGTTGAACAAAAACTTTTCAATGACTCTTAGTGGATCGAAACAAGTTCTTATCCTCAAGTTTAGCTCACATGAAATAATAATCACCTTTAGGTCTTAAACATGCCCAATAATTCAACTCTATGTTTTATGTATGACCAAAGGTCAACTATGATACCATTAGACCTAATTAATTTTGTGAATAACTTTTATGAAGGTGACATGTACAACTCTTGTGGAGAAAATGCTCCGAAAATGCTATATACTAATTCTGTGTTTAATTGCGTGTGTGATTCTTTGGATCAGTTTATTTAATAATCTGTTTAAACACTTAAAGTTTTGTCTACATAAAAGTTGTAGTAGAAGTTTAGTGCTTCTCCGTGGTGTGCTTGTTTGTTGTTTTTATGTTGGTTTGATCGTTTGTTTCAAAGCCTAGAAATCGAATCAGCATAAGGTTTCAGCCCAAGACTTGGCCAAATCTTAAGTCTGCAGTCTGAACCTTGTCGACCGAGTGGCATACCGCGTTCCCGTTTATCCGTCGAGCGTATGACCTCAACCCTTTTATAGAAGTTGTAGTTTTCTTCTTGTGCTTTATCCTAGTGGTAGTGGTGTTGAGGTTTGATACAATCCTGACACCGTTATCACTGTTTTCCCTAAACCGTGATTAGCGCCGACACTGCAAAGTTTAGCGCTAATTACCCTCTAAACCATGATAGATATGACCATGATACTTTAATCAAAGTTGTAGGCCTTTAGGAGTGGAGCAGCTTTGCTTAAAGGCACTCGGACTCATTCGAACCAGAAAGCCCTCAAAACTGAGCTCGAACACGTGCACGCCAACTGTTCGACTTTTCGTCCGAACGGCCGACCGCGCCCATGTGAGCGGCTGCAATGGTGCTGTGCGCCTGCTGCGTCCTGTGCATCGCTGCCATGCCCCATGTGCTCGCTGCCGCCCTTGTCGCCGCGCGTTCCACATGTCTTAAGGCCAGTCCAAGCTGCTGCTACGCCATGCTCCCTTTTCCCTTGCCCTCTTCCTCGCTTCGGCACGCGGACGCCATGGCCACGGCCATGGCCGAGCTCCGAGCTCGTCATCGCTGCCGCTGCTGCTCTCTGTAGCGTCGGTCGCTGCTGCTCCCTGCTGCGCCGACGCTGCCGCGCCACTGGCTGTGCCCGCGTTGCGCCGGCCCAGCTGCGCCGTACTCGCCACAACCGGCTACCGCCGCGATGGCCAGAGGCCGTGCGCTGCAGGTGCCGCTGTTGTCCTCAGTGGTCAGCCACAGCCAGGACGTGGCGTTGCCACGACCGGCCAAGGACAGGCCAGGCGCGGCCATGGCTGGCCACCAGCGCCGGTCGGTCAGCCAGCCGGCCAACGCCGACGCTCGCCCTCTCCGTTCGTGTTTGTTTGTCTGTAGGAAGGTAATAGATGAAGTCCGAAAACTATTTAGAAGCTCTTTCTTGGTTCTATGTGCAAAAGTGCTAGACTCATAAAGTTATAAATAGAGGCCTGGTTAGTTTCAGAGAAAGACGGGGTTCTGTATGCAAAGCTGTTTTCCTTTTTCGTTTTTCTTTTATGCATTAAATGGCTGAAACTTCTAAAATACTTAGTAAATCGTAGATAAATCGTATGATAACAAATAAAGACTTTTTGGAATCCTTGTGAGTAGATCTACACAGTGGTTATATAATATGATATGCTTTAGTAGAAAGTTTCGACTGTTTTTATTTATCTTTGTAAATAGGCTTTTCTAGGGATAAATTCATAACTCGAGCTAGGAAAATCTAAAACTAGTGAAACTAATTTTGTTAGTTTCCTTTCTCTGTGACCTACAAGTTTGGTATATAAAGTTATGCTGTTTGAGAACTTTCTGATAGGGTTTTCCTTTTATGTGTTAAAAGTGTTCCCGAAACTAGATAAAGTCATATCTATTTTTGTATTGTTCTATTTGTAGTGAAAGTTTTATGCTAGACTACTGATGTCCTGGAGATGCTATGATAAAAACTTCAGATTTAGTTATGCATGTATGACAGAGTTATTGATTTAACTTGGTAAGGCTTATTTAAAGGGAAATAAATGATTTGTGAATAATACTTGTATGTAAAAATAGAAAATATGGCTCCACTGGTCTTGTGTGATGTTGTTGTATCCTAATAAATTTTAATATGGTCATGTATTATAGAAAATATTGATTTTTAGATTTATCTTGCTCTCTCATGTATTGTTGCAATTAAAACTTGTTTTACTTGTAGTAATTAATTTATAAAATCTGGACATGAAATATTTTAGCAGTAATCATATCCTGTCATTCCCTATATTTCATAAAAATCTGAGCTCTAAACTATATGTTTGCCACACCACTTAAAAATAATGTTTATGTTTATTTAAATGAAAGATGGAGAAAAGATTAGATAGTAAATGCATGCATATGAGCTTTGTAATGTTACCTTGCTCACCATATGTTGAATGGCATGGTACTGAGTTATGTTGATGTTGGTTTAAACCTTTGAAATGCCTTATGAATATGTCTTTGTTAGAAAAGCAAACAAAAAGATCAATTGATATGTATGCTGAAAATGGCTGGCAGAGTAGTTTCTGTTGTGGAGTTAATTTCGATATTAAAATTATGTTTTCTGTAAGAGTTATGAATACAAACGTTGTAGATAACTTCCATATCTTGCGTGTCCCAAAATTTTATGATTTTAGGCCAAGTAGTTTATGAGTTGTAGATTTTACAAGTTCAGTGTCAGGTTCTGCATGCTCTCTGTTCAGATCTGAAATATTGAGTTGTTTGGTTAATATAACTTTAGAATAACCTGCTGATGTTAATAAAAGAGTTTTAGTACTTTTTCTAAGCTTTCTAAAATGTCCTATATCATATCTTTTGGTGACTTAGAACTCCAGTTATGAGTGTTTGAAGTTGATTGTTAGAATCTGCCCAAGTCTGGACAGATTTGCTTCTTGGTGTTGTTTGGCCTTAATATCTGTTGAATCACTTTTAGATGATTATAATAAAGTTATGGACAACTTAATAAGATTTCCAAAAAGTTAAGAATCATGGGTATTGGATGCCTAGAACTTCAGATATGCCTCTTTGAACTTCCCATCAGTTTTCTGTCCATTGTTTGTGCAGATCTTCTTGTCGACATGTTTTGGTCTTGTTAACTAGTGAATTAGCTCTGGATGATAATAGCAAAGTTGTAGACAATTTTATTATCTTTCCATAAAGTCTTGGATCACCTTATTTGGATACTTATATCTTCAGTTATGATTAAAATAAGTGACTGCTTTGTTGTTGTCCCGATTCTGAGTTTTGTTTGTGTCACTTTGCTATACTTATGAGTTTGCTAGTATATCTTTTGTAGAGAATCGTGTGTGTATTTTTTATGTTCATACATATGCATTGCATCTCATTTAGGTACGTTACTTTTGGTCACGAGAACCTGAAGGACGTGGTGTTTAACCAAAAGATGGTGCAATGATGATCGTTGGCATGGAGATGGAATACTAACTTTCTGAAATCTTTTACCCAGGCAAGCCCCGGTGCATAACCTATATTTTTGAATATCTCTAAATGAATATATGTATGTTGTGCTTTATGTTTTCAGGAGTTGTATGAAACCCACCTGCATAGATATACATATCCCATGAGTCCTACTAGTACAGGTTCGAGTAGCGCTATGCTTAGGATGAACGGTAGCGTGGGCGACCTATCGTTGCTCACAAAGTAGGTGCTCTACTTTAAACTGATGATGATGGAAAGAAACTGAGACCGGGCAGGGATGTGGTTTGGTTCTGGTGGGTGTGACGAGTTATGTCCCGCGGCCACGGGCTTAGCTTTGGTTGCACTGTTTCCCTGTCTGTGTCGCTTAGGGACTGTTCGTTGTTGTGGGTGTGAGCTATGTCACAGATCCTCTTATCCCGAACACATACTTGCTTATGGGAGCGGGAAGGCTAGCTGACTCTTGCCTTGGTTTCCGACTCTATGTGATCCGACCGTTAGTTTTGGTAGGAGGAGGTCCTTGCACCACTCACGGCCGGGCCGATGAGTGGGGGCTTGGAGTCCCGGTCCTGGATGCGGATACTGAACCCCTTGGCAGGAGTTAGCGGGTTGGTCCCGGTTGTGCCTTGGTACAAACGGGGCGTGTGTTTTGGGGTACCCAGCTGGGCTACTTTGATTCGCGAATCGCCATTGTTTAAACGGTACCGGTATGGCAATCGCCCGACAGCGTAGTTTAACAACTGGAACTAAAGATGGAGAACTATGTTGTTTTGTTTACCACTTGTTGGAAATAGAATAGGTGCTTACATAGAAATAGGAGTAACAACTAATATGGCTAAATAACATGTTACAACCGTTTTATTAAAAATGTTCTTTTGCAAACAAAGAGAAACCAGAGCCATATAGCCTTTCATAATCCTTGTGAGTCGGGATCTATATTTCCCATTCGGGTAAGACTTGCGAGTACAATTGAGTACTCAGGGTTTGATTCCCATTGTTGCAGGTAGCAGGTGGAGATTGGAGCTAACTCTTGTGTGTGGATTCCTCCTGGTGGGCTCAGAGAGGGTTCCTTTTATCGCTGCGACCGTAGTATTTATTTATAACCTTCTCCAAAAGATTTTTTACAAAGGAAAAGATTTACAAATGGTTATAACATGTCTTTATAATGAACTCCTAGAATTATCGTATCATTATTTACTTCCGCATTAACTTTGATCATATGGATATTATCTGTTTACTCTAATAATGTTAATTCTTGCTGCATATTAAACTGTTGTAATAATTATGATGATGTAATCTTGTAATAAAAGAAATATTTTTGAGTTTGGATGCTTGGTCCTCAATTGCGATTCTGGAAGAAATGTGGATTTTCGAGTTCTCCCATTGGGTGTGCTCGACAGACTACCGGATTTGACTTGGTCTTAAGTACACTTAGTGTCAAATGGTTGACGAGTGTACTTGGGATTAAGTTAAATTGGGCGGTTCTGCCACAGCAAGCTCATGAGATACACCGTCTGGCAAAAGAGCTTGAACTCCTCAACTGTGTTATACCCGATGAGTTTGTGGCTGGGTGCATTATTGCAAAGCTACCTTCCTCTTGGAGGAATTTCGCCACAAGCCTTAAACACAAGAAACAGAAAATATCAGTTGAAAACTTGATAGCATCTCTTGATGTTGAAGAGAAGGCTCGGGCTAAAGATAACACTGAGAAGGGGAACGAGGAAAGAGCTAGCGCCCACTTCGTCCAGAAAAACCATGACAAGTACAAAGGAAAGCCTAAGTCTTTCAATGCCAAAACTACTACTACATTTAAGAAGAAGAAAAAGAACAAAGCAGAGTTGCCATGCTTCACTTGTGGAGAGCTTGGGCATTTTTCCAAAGAGTGTCCAGAGCGAGCGGACCGCAAAGGGAAAAAGAAGAATGTCAACCTTGTGACTACTAGCGATGCTGATGACGGGTATGGTAATTTTCCTACTGTACTATCAATATTTCAATCACCAAATTGGTGGGTTGATACAGGTGCTAATATTCACGTGTGTGCTGATATCTCTCTGTTTTCTTCTTATCAGGGGCTCCAAGGTTCCTCCGTCCTAATGGGGAATGGATCACATGCTTCTGTTCGTGGTGTTGGCACGGTAGATCTGAAGTTTACTTCGGGGAAGATCGTGCAACTGAAGAACGTGCAGCATGTCCCTACTATACGCAAGAACCTTGTTAGCGTATCTCTTCTTTTGAGAGATGGTTTTAAAGTAGTTTTAGAGTCCAATAAAGTAGTTATGTCTAAGCATGGACAATTTATTGGTAAAGGCTATGATTGCGGAGGCTTGTTCCGCCTATCTTTGGCAGATTTTTGTAATAAGTCAGTAAATCATATTTGTGGCATAATTAATGATAGTTCTAATATTTGGCATTCTCGTTTATGTCATGTGAACTTTGGTTTAATGTCACGTTTGTCTAGCCTGAGTTTAATTCCAGATTTCACTATTGCCAAAGGTTCTAAGTGCCATAGTTGTGTGCAATCAAAGCAACCTCGCAAGCCTCACAAGGCAGCGGAGGAGAGAAACTTGGCACCTCTAGAACTCATACATTCTGATCTTTGTGAGATGAATGGTGTGTTGACAAAAGGTGGAAAGAGATATTCCATGACTTTAATTGATGATGCAACTAGATATTGTTATGTTTACTTGCTTAAAACTAAAGATGAAACGCTAGACTACTTTAAAATCTATAAGGCTGAAGTTGGGAATCAACTAGAGAGAAAGATTAAACGTCTAAGGTCAGATCGTTGTGGTGAGTATTTTTCTATGCTTTTTGATGATTTCTGTACGAAACATGGTATTATTCATGAGAGGACAACTCCCTATTCTCCTGAATCAAACGGGATTGCCGAGAGGAAAAACCGCACGTTGACTGACTTGGTGAACGCCATGTTAGATACTGCTGGTCTTTCTAAGGCATGGTGGGGGGAGGCTTTATTGACTGCGAGTCATGTCCTGAATAGAGTTCCAAACAGAAATAAAGAGACAACTCCATACGAGTATTGGGTTGGAAGGAAACCATCACTTACATACTTACGCACGTGGGGATGTTGGGCGAAAGTCAATGTTCCAATTTCTAAGAAGCGTAAGCTTGGAACAAAGACCGTGGATTGCATCTTTCTAGGATATGCACATCATAGCATTGCCTATAGATTTTTAGTAGTAAAATCTGAAGTACCTGATATGCATGTGGATACGATCTTTGAATCACGTGATGCTACATTCTTTGAGAACTTTTTTCCTATGAAAAATATGCGTAGCAATGCTAAGTTTTCTTCTGAATTAACTCCTGATTTTACTACACCTATTGAGTCTCCGCTTAAGTCATTTGAACAACCACTTAATGAAGTTCCTGAGGAGGATGACAATGAAATTCTTGTGAGGAACAAGAGACGAAGGATTGCAAAATCCTTTGGTGATGATTTCATCGTGTACCTTGTGGATGATACTCCTACTTCTATTACGGAAGCATTTGCATCTGCAGATGCAGATGATTGGAAAGAAGCTGTTCGTAGTGAGATGGACTCGATTCTTTCTAATGGTACCTGGGAGTTATCTGAGTTGCCTTTTGGTTGCAAACCTGTGGGTTGTAAGTGGGTGTTCAAGAAGAAGCTTAGACCTGATGGTACTATTGACAAGTACAAGGCTCGGCTTGTGGCTAAAGGTTATACCCAAAAAGAAGGCGAGGATTTCTTTGATACTTATTCACCTGTTGCTAGATTAACCACTATTCGAGTATTACTTTCCCTGGCTGCCTCATATGGTTTTCTCATTCATCAAATGGATGTGAAGACAGCTTTTCTTAATGGAGAGTTGGATGAGGAGATCTATATGGATCAGCCTAATGGGTTTGTAGTAAAAGGTGAAGAGCAAAAAGTGTGTAAGTTATTGAAATCTTTGTATGGCTTGAAACAAGCACCTAAACAATGGCATGAGAAGTTTGACACTACTTTAATTAGTGCAGGCTTTGCTGTTAATGAAGCTGATAGGTGTGTGTATTATCGACATGGTGGGGGTCAATCTGTTATATTATGTTTATATGTTGATGATATTCTTATTTTTGGAACAAATATTGATGTTATTAATGAAGTCAAGTCTTTCCTATCAAAGAGCTTTGATATGAAAGATCTGGGTGAAGCTAATGTTATTTTGAACATTAAGCTGATTAAGGATGAGAGTGAGATTACTTTATTGCAATCTCACTATGTTGAGAAGGTTTTGAGTCACTTTGGCTTTATGGATAGTAGACCTTCTCCAACACCTTATGATCCCAGTGTGACTTTGAGAAAAAACAGAAAGATTGCTAGAGACCAACTGAGATACTCTCAGATTATTGGTTCACTCATGTATCTAGCGAGCGCAACTAGACCAGATATCTCATTTGCTGTGAGCAAGTTGAGTAGGTACATGTCCAACCCGGGTGATAATCATTGGCATGCACTTGAAAGAGTTTTGCGTTATCTCAAAGGTACAATGAGTTTTGGAATTCACTATTCTGGGCACCCAGCTGTGCTAGAGGGATATAGTGATGCAAATTGAATTTCTGATATTGATCAGATCTACGCCACTAGTGGGTATGTTTTTACCCTTGGAGGTGGTGCGGTGTCATGGAGGTCTTGTAAACAGACTATATTGACTAAATCAACCATGGAAGCAGAACTTGCTGCTTTAGATACAGCTTCTGCAGAGGCAGAGTGGCTGCGTGAGCTCTTGTCTGACTTACCGGTGGTTGAAAAACCAATACCGGCTATCCTTATGAACTGTGATAATCAAACAGTGATCACGAAAGTGAACAGTGCTAGGGATAATGCGAAGTCAACAAGACACGTTAAAAGACGTTTGAAGTCTGTCAGGAAGTTGAGAAACTCCGGAGTAATAGCTGTGACTTATGTGCAAACAGACAAAAACCTGGCAGATCCCTTTACAAAAGGGTTATCACGGAATGTGATAGAAATCGCATCAAGGGAGATGGGTATGAGACCTATATGAGTTTACAGTAGTAGTAACCCAACCTTTTTGATCGGAGATCCCGTGACTAAGGATCTGGGAAGAACAAGCTATTGGTAAACTGAGGAGAGTAATTTCTAGACCCTCTCTTTGTGAAGATGCACTACTCTCATTGCTATGAGGCACTGTATGGAAGGTTGGCAAAGACCTTAATATGTTCTATTGGTCTTTTAAAAGCAAAGATGCTGTCCTACAGAGTATTCTTGAAAGAACATACCTATATGAGCCATGACTGTTAAACGTCGCAGTCTATGAGATTAGGGTGATCTCTAGTAAGCTCATGAAGAGACCATGGAGTATGACGTATATGCTCCACCCACAGAGAAAGGCTATTGGCAGCCAGGTACTAGCTTAACCTTGAGTAAAACTTGCTTCACGCAAAACTTGCAATTCAAGGCATAGTCCATTGTTCAAGTTGTGAATAAGTGTAACTTAAGGTTATAGGCGGAAGTTCAACTTAACAGTCTCTGCTAAACACTAGTATATCAAACAGTAGCGGTAACAGGCAAAACTCTAAATGGGAATTTGAGATGTGGTGGGGGATTGTTAGAATTATATGGGCTTGGCAAATTAACAAATTCTGAAATTCATAATAAATCTCAAAGGCCCATTCATGTGTGAGCAAAGAGGGGAAGTGGAACTCTTTAGTCCCACCTTGCTAGTGGAAGGGGAGGAGGACTTGCTTAAATATGGAAGTCCTCTCCACTTCCTCAAGTCTAGTGTGAGAAGGAGAAAGAGAAACCCACACGCGCGTGCTCGCTCGCCTCGCCTCGCCGGGCCGGGCCGGGCGTGGCGTGGCGTGGCGACTTGCGCGGGTGCGCGGCACCTGCGTGAATGGTCCGCCGAAATCCGGCTCCTCGCCTTACGGGAGCGCGGTCTCCTTTTGCAGTTTTAGTTTTTGGTTTCTTGGCCTTCAAGTTGCAGAGTCCTAAACAATTACGACTCAAGAGTCCTAAACCGATTTTGATCGTGATCGCGACACGAGGTCGGTTCAACAGGGCTATATAAGCAACCTATCGGCCACGCCAAAACGTATCTCAACACCTCTCGAGCTAGGGTTTGCCTCATATCGCTTTTGCGCTGCCGTCTAGTCGTCTCCAGTCCGTTCGCTTGCGTGCACTAGCGACCGGGCGAGCAGGTCTCCGAAACCCTCGTCTTTGCGATCCTGCACCGGGAGAAGGCGAATAAGGTTTTTGGGAAGCGCTCGTCGCGCGACTGCTCTCGTCTACAACAACGGGTCGTCTACCGTCCAAGTCAGGCGGCGCTACGTCCAGGCGTATTCGTCGTCAACTGCTCCGAGCTATTCCTCCAGCACTCATCGACGATCAGCCAGCACCGACTCCGCCACCGTCTTCTCCAGCTATCGAAAGGTACGTCGTTCGTGATCTAATGTCTATGTTTATATTAGATCTTATGTCTTTGATCTTGCCTTTTAATCTATCTGGTGTATGAGCTATGCTTACACCGATTGTCATGTTTGAGATTATGTTATGCATGTTTTGTTATGCTAGTAAACAATACAATATGAGATATCTAGATCATCAATTTATCATGATTTATATTCTGGTTTTAATCTGGAAATTGCCTATTCTTTTAACAATATAATCAGATGTGTACCAATGATTTACTTCTCTTCCTATACACTATTATTATTAACCCAAACTTGGCCGCCTGTTCTTACTAGACTCGGGCTGTCGGGCACCTTGGTGGTGGACGAGCATGCTGCAGTTCTAAGGCAGCGCTTGGCTGCAGCGCAGCAGCTATCTTCGGCAATGGCAGCAGCAACAGATTTTTTTTATTATTATTTTCTCAGACTAGCAACAACTTGTTCTACTAAAGTTAGTGAAAGTTCTTGTAAATGTTGTTAGTACTGTCATAAACAAAATTCTTATTCTAATAAACAAAAATCAATGGCAACAGCTTGTTCTAATAAAATGCATATCTTTTTTCTATCAGAGAACATATTTGTTCACCAGTGAACAAAATGTTTTTCCATTCTAAGCTCTATCTTCAGTTCAGTAGAGAGATGGTTTCAGAAATGCTAGAATGGTGGAGGCCTATCATGACCAAGATTGAGAAGACAGGTAGAGGATAATTCCACCCTTCAACTGCAAGTAGGAACACTTGTATGCACGGGCCTGCATATATGAAATCCAATGCAAAAGAATGATAGTACCTTTTGAGTTCAAGGCTTAATCTTGAAGACATTGATCATTTATCGCTTCAGGTATTAATATGTATTTGACGCTACGCTACCCATACATGATAACTGGGGGCAAAAATAGCCACCATCAGTTTGTAGTGGTAGTTCAGAGCAGGTGAACTCTGAATCTCTGATGATCCCAGTTCTGTATTGGCCAGCTAAGAAAAAAAGATAGCCTTGATAAAGAAAACACAAAAAACACAGGGGTGTACGTGCGAAAAAGCCTTATACCCTATCCCTTCGTCTTCCTCGCAGCCACGGTGCCACACTGCTTCTCCGTTCTGTTCGCCAGCGCCCTTCTGTTGGTGCTGTAAGTGGAAGCCTTCAGTTCAGCTCCTTTGCCTCGACCCGCCTTCTTCTCCCAAGACCAAGTTCCCAGCAGTCCCCTTGACCCATTTGCTTCATTTGCACCGCCGTCCTCCGAGCTCACCACCCCTTGCAGCCCAGAACGCGCGCCAAATGCTTGCGACATTGTCGCAATGGCCGCGGCGTCGTACCTAGCCTCCTACTCCCGCGCTTCGCCAGCACCGGCAGCGGCGGCTGCGTGCCCGTGCCATGGCCAGGGCTGCCCGCCTGCGCTGCGGCCTGGGCCTCGGCGGCGTCGGCCCCGTCCCGCGCCCCTCCGGGTGTACGCCATCTCCGACCAAGACCGGCTCCTCGCCGCCCTTCGCGAGGAGGCGGACCCCGAGGCTGCGCTCCGGACGCTGAACTCGGCGCTTGCGCGGGAGGACTTCGCCCCCAGCCGCGCCGTGTACGAGGAGATCATCCAGAAGCTCGGCACCGCCGGCGCGTTCGGCCTGATGGAGGGGCTTGTCCGGGAGATGCGGCGGGAAGGGCACGAGGTCAGGGCTGGCGTGGTGCGGTCTTTCGTCGAGGGCTACGCGCGGTTGCGGCGGTTCGACGACGCCGTCGACCTGGTTCTGAACCAGCTCGACACCTTCGGGGTTCAGGCGGACACGGCAGTGTACAACCACCTCCTCAATGTCCTTGTGGAGGGGAGCAAGTTGAAGCTCCTGGAGTCGGTCTACAACGAGATGACTGGCCGAGGGATTCAGCCTGATGTTGTGACACTCAACACGCTGATCAAGGCGCTGTGCCGGGCGCACCAGGTCAGGACCGCAGTCTTGATGCTGGAGGAGATGTCGAGCCATGGCGTGGCTCCTGATGAGACCACATTCACCACGTTGATGCAAGGCTTTGTTGAGGAAGGAAGCATTGAGGCAGCTCTGAGGGTGAAGGCGAAGATGATTGAAACTGGATCCTCACCAACCGGGGTAACTGTTAATGTTCTGATTAATGGCTACTGCAAGATGGGGAGAGTGGAGGATGCGCTTGGCTACATACAGCAAGAGATTGCTGATGGATTTCAACCTGATCAGGTCACATATAATACTTTTGTTCACGGGTTGTGCCAGAATGGACATGTCAGCCATGCCTTGAAAGTCATGGATCTGATGCTTCAGGAGGGCAATGATCCTGATGTCTTCACCTACAACACTGTTATCAACTGCCTCAGTAAAAATGGAGAGCTTGATGAGGCTAAAGGAATTGTAAATCAGATGGTGGACAGGGGGGGTTGTTTGCCTGACACCACAACATTCAACACTCTCATTGTTGCTCTGTGCTCACAGAATCGTCTTGAGGAAGCATTGGACCTTGCACGTGAACTAACTGTGAAGGGACTTTCTCCAGATGTCTATACATTCAATATTCTGATCAATGCCCTTTGCAAGGTAGGAGATCCTCATCTTGGCATTCGGTTGTTTGAGGAGATGAAGACCAGCGGATGCACCCCTGATGAAGTTACATACAACATTTTGATTAATCACCTTTGCTCAATGGGGAAACTTGGAAATGCTATGGATTTGTTGAAGGAGATGGAATCCAATAGCTGCCCTCGGAGTACAGTGACATATAACACAATAATTGATGCATTATGCAAGAAAATGAGAATAGAAGAAGCTGAGGATGTTTTTGATCAAATGGATGCACAGGGTATTTCAAGGAGTGCTGTCACATTTAATACGCTTATTGATGGCTTGTGCAAGGCCAAGAGGATTGATGACGCAACAGAACTTATTGAACAAATGGTGAAGGAAGGATTACAACCTAATAATATCACTTATAATTCTATTCTAACACATTATTGCAAGCAGGGGAACATCAAGAAAGCAGCTGATATCTTAGAAACTATGACAGCAAATGGATTTGAAATTGATGTTGTCACATACGGAACACTCATTAATGGTCTATGCAAGGCTGGTAGGACTCAGGTTGCTTTGAAGCTTTTAAGAGGCATGCGAATTAAAGGGATTAGGCCTACTCCAAAAGCTTACAACCCTGTGATTCAGTCTTTGTTTAGACGGAACAATTTAAGAGATGCCATTAATCTTTTCAGGGAGATGACTGAAGTGGGTGATCCTCCTGATGCCCTCACATATAAGATTGTTTTCCGTGGTCTCTGTCGTGGTGGAGGGCCTATCAAAGAAGCTTTTGAATTCTTGGTGGAGATGGTGAATCAGGGTTTCATGCCTGAGTTTTCATCCTTCCGAATGCTAGCTGAAGGTCTATTGAATCTGGGCATGGATGATTACCTTATCAGTGCTATTGAACTAATTATAGATAAGGCCAAATTCAGAGAATCTGATGTTTCTGCCATAAGAGGATATCTCAAGATCCGCAAATATTATGATGCATTAGCAACTTTTGGCCGTCTCCTAGAGATAAACAACCCTCAGTGGACATACCGTTGATGCAGCATGCCTTACAATGTGTCATGGATATGGCGGAGTAGATGAATTTTTTTTCTGGTTGCTTGATTGGCCTAAACTTTTGAAGCAGTGGTGTAATAGATGCTCTGTACGAGTGAAGTCAGCAGAATATGGGATGCTCGCTTGCTTCTGGAGAGCTGAATACCTTCATGTCCACCGTGAATCCTCCTTTGAGGCTCCTGTATTTCTTCGGTAGCTAATGATCACAATCCTCTTGCTGCTCTTTCAAATGATGCTTCGTTAATCATTACTTTTCTTTTAATAATTAGGGAGTCTTTTCAGGATTTTTGTTTTCCACGTTCACAAATTTTAGGGGAAACAGATTTTAGCTATCGCACAATGTGCTCTTCATAAACTTTTGTGAATGACTTCATATTAAGCATTTTAAGGTTGATAAGACTACCTTACATCCTAGTAGATTCCTCGCAAAAGGTCTACTAAGTAGAATGAATGATACTGGACTACTGGTGGTCACATAAATACTTGTATATTTAATGAGGGCATCATAAAGGTACTCAGGTTCAGATAGATTGCTACTTTAACTCTGGTAACCATGTTTATATAAATGGCATACTTTAACTCTGGTAGCCATGTTTATATAAATGACTTAAAATGTGAAAATGAAGGAGTATAGAACATTTTGTGAGGTGAGGTTCAACTGAGTATATTATCTGATTCCTTGTCCTTTTCTCACATTACATAGACTGCATGTTTGGTGTCCATGATCAGTATCATTGTCATGTTTACGAAAATAGCTGCTTTTCATGGTGATGATTAGCTGAAGTAAATTTTGCTGCAGGTTCTTGAGGAACTGGAAGTATTATCATTGTTGTGTGAATGGAAAACATCTTCCATGTTAGTAATGAAGAATCTGTATTACTTAACTATCTGTAGAAAGTTCCTTGCAAAGAAGATGAAAAGAACATCCAGGAATTCATGGATTCCTGTGTGGTGAATCATTTTTGGCATATTTTGATCGGAGAACCACACAACAACTTTGGAAGCTGAAACAGAAACCTAACTAGCTTTTCCGTCCTTTTTAAAGGAAAATATAGTTCATGGATGTTCTGCTAACTGTTTTCAGTAATCTGTTATCCATTTTCTAGTGCCTTAAGCCTTGAGTTTTGTACTGACCTGTTGCACAAATGCTAATGTATTTATAACCCGTGGTGGTATCCAATTGATATGATGTTTGTTGTTCTGTGGTACGGTTCCTTCTATATGATGACTGACTGACACAGAAGGGCATGTATGATGACTGACTGACACAGAAGGACAGAAGGTTGTTTGCCCCTTTGGTTTATGAGATAAGGAATTTGCTTTCAAGCATTGTATGAGCCATATGTGTTTCAAATGCTTCACGGCTCATCTATAGGCATGTATCATTACACCAATGTAAGACCTGTTCCTATTGTATTTTCTTCAGAACTCCAGAAGCAAAGAAGACTTGTGCTACCCATTGTAGAGTAATTCACTACCTGCACCTGGGAATTACATTGTGTAATCTCTGCGTACTCTACTCCATTTTTGTTTCTATATTTATTCCAGATTACTCTCTACTATTTTAGTGGTTTGTAATCTGTGCTATGAGGGTTTTCTCATAGTTGACTTGTAGTTCACTTATCTTAATGAAAAACGGGTTATATCCCCCGATCGCGAAAAAACTGAGTAGAAGTTTCCGTAAGATCTGGTGGGCTATCAAGACGAAAGTTTTTAACAAAGTACACTCTGAAGCCTGAATCATTTCTAAAATTCATGACTGCTCACATCTACCATTGTGTTGTCTGCTATCTTGGAACATTTTCGAGCTATATATAGTTTTATTTGTGTTTGAGTGTTCGGCAGAATACGCTGAAACCGGAATAACTAACCAGCACTACGAAGTTGAAATACTGTCAAGTTTTGTCAAGGCGGGCACTGATTTTTCTCGCAAATCCCTTCATGGCTGTTCAGTTGCATCACTGCTCAAAACAACAACAGATAACGATTAAGTCATTTAATAGGAGCATACTCTATTTCCTCCGTCCATCAGAGTGAGTTTCGGGGTTCTTTTTTTTTTTAATACAAACATAAATTTGTCACTGCCATGAGCTCTGACGACATCGAATCGAGGCGTCAAAAGAGATTGGAGATTAATCTCTGTTGATAGTCAGACATAAAAAAAAATGGCCTCGATTTTCCTCCTCTAATTTTTTGACCAGTCAACACAAAAAATAGTAAAAAACCTTAGGAGATCTAAATAACACTAGATAAAAATATTGCCAGCTAAAAAATTGTAAAACATATTGAGAGTTACTCCCTTTGTTCCAAAATAGAAGTTATTCTCACTTCTTGAGAAATCAACTTTTGTTAAATTTGACCAATTATATATAAATATTAATGTTTATAACACATAATTAGTATCATTAGAAAGATCATTGAATGTACTTTGTACTTTTATAATAATTTTTTTGGAGATTTAAATGTTATACGTATTTTCTACAAACTAATCAAAGTTGAGAATGTTTAATCTACACGCATCTCGTAACGACTTCCTTTCTAGGCGGAGGTAGTATACATCTAAGGTCATTGAGAAAATTAATAAAAAGAATAAATTAGAGAAATTAAAACTTACTTCCGCCTCTAAACGATCAGATAAATAAGTTGTTGACTACAAAATTATTGATCTTACTTCCTACAAACTACAACTTTAGTATAGACTTTGTCAACATTTAAGGTTATTTGAAAATTTTAAAATATGTTAACTTAAAATAAATATTTTGGCCTCTAAAATATATTAAATTTAAAAAGTTATTAACTATAAAATTGTAGATCATGTCGAGATTTACAATTTTAATATAAAGTTTGTATTCATGCGGCAAGGACCAAATGACAGTGGCCATTGTCAGTAAAACTATCTAAGAAACCATTTTGAAACGATCAATAGAGATATTTTATTCAGATTTTAAAAGTAAATGAGGGGGTTGTTCAAATTCAGCGATTAGTTAATAGTAAATGACTTTACCCTTTTTTTAGGGAATGGACTTTTTTCCTTTCTTCGGGCCCGTTTGAATGCTTGGAATTGAATTTATTTTAAGAATCATAATTTAGACACATATTAATTAAGCTAATATGATTATATATGAATTGTATTTGTATATTATTGTTGCTTATACGAGAGGGAGTTGCATTTATATCGTAGGAGAGTGAGTTGAAGAAAATGTTATAAGTTGCAAAGTAGAAATATAGTATGATGATGTATAGAATCCATTTCCCTCTCTCAACCTATGAATTTGAGGTAGACATATATATGAACCCTGGAAAGTAGTGGAATGTCAAATTTAAAGATAAATAGACTAGTTTATTGAGTGAATTTCAATTCCATCAAAATAAAGGGATCCAACCGGGCCCTTATAGTTTCTTAATGGAAAAAGTCTATATGTCCTCCCTCAACTATTGCAAGAGTCAGCATCGCCTCCCTGATCTCAAAAACCAGATATAAGTCATCCCTCATATATGAAAACCAGGTACATGAGCCCCAGAGCTGGTATACAGGCTGGTTTTTGCACTGCTGGCGCCACGCTGGACTGGGCCCCACGCTGACTCAGCTCAGTTCTAAATGGATAGAGCGGTGGCCGGTGGCCGGTTCAGCTCATCCCCATTCTCTCGCGTCTCAGTTCTCTTTCTCTCCGTGTCAGTCTCCTCACCGCCGTCTTGCTGCGCCGCCTCCTCGCCGCCGTCTTGCCGCGCCTCTTCCTCGTCGCCGTCTTGCCGCGCCGCCTCCTCGCCGTCGTCTTGCTGCGCCTCTTCCTCGTCGCCGTCTTGCTGCGCTTCTTCCTCGCCGCCGGCTTGCCGCACCGTCCTGTCACCCGTTCGTTCCCATGGCCCCAAGGTCGTCGCAGACACTAGTGCCGCAGCCAGGACCAATTTCAGAGGCGCCGCTAGGAGAAAGTGGGCTGCCTCTAATCCAATGTCCATACTGCGGCATGGCTAGGGTTTTAGAGCTGACAGCGAAGACGCGGGAGCATTACCAGGAAAGGTTCTTCAAATGCCCGAGGAAGTACAAAAAGGTTCGATTTGTGTTGGTTTTTGTTGAAATTTAGAGTTTGTACCCATGGTCTAAATTCTTTGTGTTCTTTTATTTCAGTATCCTCTTTGTGAGTTCTACATGTTCGAAGAAGAGTATGCCAACTTCCTTGCTAATTATGGGATGCTACCAGTCTCTCAGATCCGGCCGTTGGACTTGGTTCAGGGTGTGCATGAAGCTGTGCAAGCTGACATTATTGAACAGGTTAAGCTGCTGAAGGAAGAAGCTGCTTCGGACGAGCATGGGAGGAATGCAGTTTCAGCCAGGAAGGGAGGCAAGGCAAAGAAGAAGACTGAAGGACATACGCATCTGATTGTGTGTTTTGGTGTTGCTATCCTAGTGTTGTTAGGCTTGAATTTCATCTTCCTCTTTGTGTTGGTTGTTTTGCAAATGTTAAAGTGAGAGTAGCTGAAATGCCATCCATGTATGACTATGTAAAATAGTTCCAGAACCATGTTATCTCAGTTGTCAAGTGTATGACTATGTAAACTGGGTCCAGAATCAAGTTCTGTCAGTTATCAACATGTATGAACATGTTATCTCAGCTATTGTCTACTATCTCATTGAAATCCACATGCATTGATATAACATCATCACAAAGACATGGAAATAGATCATGCCACATGTTTCGACACAGGTGAAATGCAAAATACACATAGTCTGGCATACATAAGGGTACTGATCACATAGTTGGGCACACATAAGTGTCATACATAGCTTAAAACACATAGGTGCTGCTGAGTTTGACATACAACCATTGTCTTACATCACATCTTATCAGACTGCCATGGAGGAAGCAACATAATAGGTCCAGTTGTAGATTTCTTTGGTTTAGGCTTGGACTTTGCTGGTTCTTGGGCTGATACATGAGCAGATGCACTCCCAGCAGTTAACTGTACATGCACACTGCAATTAGCATTGGAAGTTGGTACTTTGGCTTGCAGGTTCAATGTAGCAGACCCAGATGGCAGAGTTTTAACCCTTGCTGATGCACTTGATTTGATGATACTTTTGGAGCTTGTTGTCTACAGAAATAAGATGAAACTACAATTAATTTGGAATACAATTGACATATATGTTTCAACACAAGTGAGATAACACTTTATCATACCTTTTGCCTCTTCTGAGAACTTAATCCTGCAACTGATGAACTCCTTTTCATAGTGCTTGTGCTGCTCTGTTGTGTATGTGAAACCACAACCATAGCTGCTGCATGTGAGTTGTCTGCCTGTGAGTTACTTGCTCCTGCTGCTGCCTTTGAGTTGCCTGTCTGTGAGTTACTTGCTCCTGTTGCTGCCTGTGAGTTCTTTGTTGCTTGAGCTGTTGCCTGAGAACTTGCTGCCCCACTTCTCTTGTCACATGTTGACTTGTTATGTCCAGGCTGGTTGCACTTACTGCATCTAATAACTGTACCAGTTTTAGGCATTTTAGTGGCCTTTCTCGCTTCTGTAGGCTCCCTTCTCCTCTCAGTTTTTGGTCTGCCAGGCATTTTGACATAACCAGGAGCTCTCAGAGGTACCCTATCAGAAGTGGGCCAACTGTTCATACCCTCAAGTGGATTTAAGCAGTGACTGTATGTTTTCTTGAAGTGTTGGACAGAATAACAGTCAGCCACATAGGCATCTAGGCAATTGGTTTTGAACAATATACATGAAATGGCAGGGCAACAAGGAAGTCCAGACAACTGCCAGTACCTACATGAACAAGTCTTTGACACCAACTCCACTGTGAAGCTATTGTCATAATGCCTAACTTCATATTTGTCTTCACCATTGCAAATTGCGTGGCAGTGTGCAGACAAAGTTATGTAGGTGTTCATTTTTTTATTGATATTGGGGCAGATAACAGATGTCCACATGTCTGACTTAGTTCTCTGTTCTTGGATCCTTACCATAACCTTTCTCCTAATAGTTTCAAGCATGGTGATTATAGGGAAGAACCTAGCCTCAACTATCCATTTATTGAATGATTCACATATGTTGTTATCTACTGAATCACAATTAGAACCCAACTTGAACCAAGCTCTGCTCCAATGCTGAGGATGAGTGTTGAGTATGGCTTGTGCACCTTCCCTTGTTTCTCTTGCTAACCTAGCTCTAGCCAGGTTGAATAGCATAAGGCAAGGTGCCTTAGCACACCTCCAAAACTTTTTCTGGTACTCCTTTTTGTGGAATTCCTTCTTCTAGTTTGCATAAATGTGTCTGGCACAGTTTCTGTGTTCAGCTTCTGGTGCCCATTTGCTGATAGCATTAAGAATTCCCTGAAAAACATGTTAACAATTGTTTAGAGAACAACATTGCAAAAGTTAACAACATTGCAAAAGTCAACAATTGTTTAGAGAACAACATTGCAAAAGTTAACAACATTGCAAAAGTCAACAATTGTTTAGAGAACAACCTTTTGCTGATCTGAGATGAAAACCCAGTCCTTTCCTCCTTGAACACCAATATCTCTAGACAATAGATCACAAAACCAATCCCAGTTTTCATTGTTCTCTTTATCCACAACAGCCCAAGCAATAGGGTACATCTGGTTATTACCATCCCTCCCAAGAGCACAAAGAAGTTCACCATTAGTTGCTCCTTTGAAGAAACAACCATCTAGCCCCACAACCTTCCTGCAGCCAGCTTTGAAACCTTGTTTGCAAGCTTGCAGACAAATGTACATTCTTCTGAAAATAGGAGGCTCTACATTATCTTCTTTGTTAACAACCACAGTGCTCCCTGGGTTGCTTCTCAAAATCTCCAGTTGATAATCATACAACCTAGAGTACTGTCCTTTTGTTGCATCAAAAGCTTTCTTCAACACTAGCGATTTTGCTCTCTTCAGCTTGGACATAGTTACATTGGCAAACATTTCTTCTTGCACTGTCTTCAACATGTGGCCGAGTTTCCAGCATGGATTGGAAAGAATGAACTTCTCATACTTCTTAGCAATTCTAGGTGAGGTCACTAGTTTGTTGTCCCTTCTAGGTGGACACATGTGATCACCATTGTATGTAGATATTTGCCAACTGCCACATCTACTAGTATTGGACAACAGACACACCCATGGGCATCCTTTCCAGTCACATATGGCCCTCACCCTCTTTGGATCATCATTAGCAAACTTAATGAACCTTCTCTCATCCAAACCATGTTTAATAGCTGCCTTTTTGAATTGCTTCTTAGAACTAAACTTCATTCCCAACTTGAATTGTACAACTGGATTCTTCTTGCTGAATCTTGGATAGATGTTACCTTGCCCTACACCTCCTAACTCATCAACAGACTCTGCACCACTACTGTCTAGATATGGAGTGCAGTTGTCATCATCCTCATCATCTTGTTCAGTTTGAGGCCTAGATGAAACACCCTCATATATCACATCATCTAGGCTTGCTGGTTGGCCCCTCTTCACCTTCTTCTTGAAATCCTTAAAGTTCCTGTAAATCTTTGTTGCTTCTTCATCATCACCAGAGCTGGCTGAGTCCCCAGGCATGTACTCACTGTCAGTGTCAGACATCTCATCTTCCTTTGCCTGTTCTTCCTCTGCATGTTCTTCCTCTGCCTGTTCTTCCTATACAACCTTCTGTTTTCCTTTGCTTGGACTACTGTAAAATTGCTTCAAAAAGGCAACTTGCTTTTCAACTTCTTCTTTACTTTGAATTTTCCTCATGTACACAGGATGCAAATCTTCATCTTGTATCTCATCTTCCTCTGAATTATCTTCCTCTGTATTATCTTCCTCTGAATTATCTTCCATGTCTTCCACATCCTCACTGCCTTTAGGAGATAGGTAATGTTTTTCAACAAACACTTCAGCAACTTCACCATAAACAATGGAGTCTGACATGTGCTGGCACACCTTGTCATCAACCAAAGCTCTCAGTCCAGTATCCATGTTTCTCCCTGGAAATAGCCAATGCAACATTGTTCCTTCTTCCACATTGCAATGGTCACGGAGATGACCAACAACCTCAGGCAGTGATACCTTGTCACGGTCTAAAAAAGACATTGCATGTGTGCCTCCAATGTAACACAGTTCTGTCCCATTCCTCAAGAACTCCCCATTATAATGAAATCACACAGGGAGGCAATCAAAGGAATCCATTGCTACAAAGCCTACATGGAGAACATACAAAATACAAAGATCACTAATAAAATATGGCCAGTACAGAACATCACACTTAAAAAATCAGTCCAATGGCACCCTGTTGACCTTAAAATATGAGGAACACTCTAAAGCAAAACCTATAATCAAAGACGGATGTACCAATGACGGGTTAAATTACACTACCTCCAAGAGAATCGGCCATTCCAACACATAAACAACTCAAATGTACCGAGATCCAGGCGGGTCTGAAACCGTACCTGGTCAGCGCACGGAAGCCGCTTGTTCGTCCTCCGCCGCTCGAGTGCTTGCAGGTCCTCACCACGTGCAGTCGTACAGCGTCGCGGAGACCCTCTGCTTCCACCTCCGCCGCCGCGGGAACATGTGCCCGATGTCCGCCGCCGAGCCGCCCGAGACGACCGAGCTAGGGTTCCGATTTGGGGGGAAAACATGTGGTGTTTAATGGGGATGAGCTGAACCGGCCACCGGCCACCGCTCTATCCATTTAGAACTGAGCTGAGTCAGCGTGGGGCCCAGTCCAGCGTGGCGCCAGCAGTGCAAAAACCAGCCTGTATACCAGCTCTGGGGCTCATGTACCTGGTTTTCATATATGAGGGATGACTTATATCTGGTTTTTGAGATCAGGGAGGCGATGCTGACTCTTGCAACAGTTGAGGGAGGAAATATGGACTTTTTCCTTTCTTAATTAAGATTGAAACAAGTGGGTGGTCCGAGTACTTGTTTCTTAGCTAGGATTCAGCCCGTTAGTAGCCCATTAGCGAGTCTTCTGTCTCTTGCACCTTTGACGCAAGTCTCTACACCCGCCGGTCTCCTGCCCCCCAGATCTGCCCATCCGCCATGGCGCCTCCACCGCACCGCCACCTGCTGCTGCTGCTCCTCCTCCCTCTCGTCCTCCTCGCCGGCACACGGGCCGGCGCCGATGACCTTGTCTCGGAGCTCCAGTCCCTCCGCGCGCGGTCCCCGTCCGGCGTGATCCACCTCACAGACACCGCTGTCACCCGTTTCCTCTCCGCCCCCTCCGCGCGCCGCCCTTACTCCGTGCTCGTCTTCTTCGACGCCGCTTCGCTCCACTCAAAGCCCGACCTCCACCTGCCCCAGCTCCGCACCGAGTTCGCGCTCCTCTCCGCCTCCTTCCTCGCCCACAGCCCCAATTCCGGCGACCTCTTCTTCGCCGACATCGAGTTCGCCGAGTCGCAGCACTCCTTCCACCAGTTCGGCGTCAACTCGCTGCCCCATGTCCGCCTCATCCGCCCCGAGCACACCATCCTGTCGGGATCCGAGCAGATGGACCAGTCCCACTTCGGCCGCCTCGCCGACTCCATGGCCGAGTTTATCGAGTCCCGCACGGGCCTCGAGGTCGGGCCCATCGTACGCCCGCCCCTCCTCTCCCGCAACCAGATCATCCTGCTCGGCATCCTCTTCCTCATCTCCATCTCCTTCATGATCAAGAGGATCATCGATGGGGAGACCCTGCTGCATGACCGCCGGGTCTGGATGGCTGGGGCGCTCTTCGTCTACTTCTTCAGTGTCTCGGGGGGCATGTACGGGATCATCAGGCACACGCCCATGTTCCTCACGGACCGCGCGGATCCCAAGAAGCTCGTGTTCTTCTACCAGGGCTCAGGGATGCAGCTGGGGGCTGAGGGGTTTGCTGTCGGGTTCTTGTACACGCTCGTGGGTCTCATGATCGCTGGGGTGACACACTTGTTAGTGAAGGTGGAGAGCCTGCAGACGCAGCGCTTTGCGATGCTTGCTGTCATGGCGATCGGGTGGTGGTCTGTTAGGAAGGTGATCTACTTAGATAACTGGAAGACTGGCTATAGTATTCATACCTTCTTCCCAAGCAGCTGGAGGTGAAATTCTTGCTTGAGGGGGATGGATGCTTCTTCCCTTTGATTTCAGAGGTATGGAATAGCATCACACCTTTTTCCAATTCTGTAGCTGGCATATTGGTCGCGATTGTTGGGTTAACATCCGAGAGATCCTGAGTATAAATGATGTTGTCTTAGGTTCATAATTCAGTAATTCATACATGTGTTTTAAGCAAAATGTACTGGCTTGAAAATCCAAAAACAACCTTGGGTTGATGATAATCCTGCATTGAAATAAATTGTGTGGAGCATCTTCATATGAAACTGATTGCTGTATCTCCAATTACTTGAAGTAATTAGCTTGGCAGTTAGCTTGCATTGTTAAAAATAATTGTAGTATCCTGAAAAACCAATAATTTTTTATGTATATATTTGTCATTCTGAGGATGGTCGTTTTTAACAGATTATCCGGTACACTATTTTCCAAAAAAAAAATATATTTGATCATGCATCGATATCTTGTGATTTTTTAACAGTGTGTTTTCTTGTGGTTCCTGGGTTAGGTTGTCCTAGCAAAATGGACATAGAAATGATATTAGAATCGGATTCCGTTCCTTACCCTTGATTTGAGCTCTCCATTTCTTTCTGTTCTCTCATTCCATCCTTAAAAATCATATGCCTTAGCATGTGTACATGCTATGCCCTACAATGCTTTGTTTTTGAGAATTCTGTTACTTTGTAGTATCTTTCTTGTGCTGGTGTCTGTATCCTTGTGGAGACATGTGTGCGATCATGCATATGGGTAGTTGTAGGCTTGTAGCATCTTTCTTAGATGCTCATAGTTGCATGACAATTGAGTTTATTTGGGATCAGTACTGTATTTCTTAGAAGAGGCTGTTTGCCCCGTGCTCTCTGTGGCTCAGTTCTACTTATATGGCATGCAGTATCTGTTTTGCCTGAACAGACAATGTTACATGTTACATAAAAGTTCTTTTAAAGATTTGGGATGTGCGATGAGCATGTCAAAACTCAAGGAGTTTGAAAGATTCTTTATCCAAGTGTGATACTTTTGGTCTCATGGGCTCATGGCTCAACTGAAGCCTTTTAAAGGCAAGCATATATATGTCTGTAGCAGGATAGTAATTATGAGTTACACTAAAAAGTTATATTTTCATAATTCATGGATGGTTAAACATTTCTTTTTTTTAATATTCAGAAAAAAGATAACATGTTTGGATTACGTTGACCAGGATATGAACCCTAGTTCTGCACAGTTTCAACTGTTATGGCTTGGCAATTTCATTCAGTGCCATCATGGTGGCATCTTGGGTTGGGACTTGGGGCACAGTCCAGTCTGGTGCCTGATGATTGGCTGTTCCATATTGATACCGCTTGCGGCCCCCCAATTGTGGGGCTTCAGTGACATTTACTTATTATAAAATTGAGCTTATGACAGTGAGTAAATTAAATTTCTTACAGTGCTTTGTTGCTAATGGTATGGAATAGATGGTAGAAATGGTAACTGTGTGAATTCAATGTTATTCTAACTTTCTAATGTTAGAAAGATAAAGAGGTATGAGTAACAATCTGTGGTCTCTTGCATATTTCCCCAATCAGCTGTCTCAAAGTTTCTAAATTGTAGTATATCAATCTGTGGTTCAGCGCTTCAAGTAGAACATGTATACCGAGTCCACTTATCTATTATCCATACTCTTTCAGGTCACACCAGTTTTAACTTTCTGAGGCCAATGAGATACCACTTCGAAAACTGAATTTATAATCCTACATTCAGAAAGATAATGTTAGGAAGCATTTTCTGATTTTGGATTATAGAATTCAGTAGTTCTATTTTCTATGAAACATGTGCCTTTTCAACCATCATGTGAGGTTAAAAGGAAAACTGTAGCAACTATCAGGATGCTATCCTGAATGGATGATTTTACCTTTTATGTTTTGATAGTATTTTTACCACTATTTAGTATGATCTAGATTCTATAACTAGAGAAAATTCTACCACTTAAAAAGTGTATCTTGAGTGACAGGCAGTGATATAGTTAAAATGAGATTGTTGAATTTTCCTGTTTGTGGAACCCATTCTGGATCAGTAGCAGATCTGTATGATTTATAAATGGGGGTGTTGAAGAGTAAAAAATAAATTTGTTGGGGAGCATGAAGTTCAAAAACTTGGGTGACTTGATGTTGCTTGTACCGTGGGTGTCACTTGTTATTAATTACCATTATGCCTTGCTAACTCATGCAAGCTCAAACCAAATAAATATATCCTTGTGTGCAAAAAGTGCGTCAGATTTAACATATAATGTGGACCTGGAGGATTATGGCCATCAGTGTATTCCCTTGAGTTATATACTTTCTAGCTAATGTTTTTGCTTAGGTATGCAGTATGCTAAGGTACTTTCCAATATCTAGTATGAGCTTGAAATTTAACAATAGAATATCATGATGCTATGACTTTTTTGTTATCGATGCTCTTGAGCAGTGTTACCTGGACACAGGTGCCAGTGCAAATGAGGGTGTCGGTGTCCAGATTTGGGGCAGGTGCCCAATCTGGCGAACTCTAGAAAATAGGATTTGGGGTTTGTCTAATATATTAATTAGTATTATTGTTAATTAGAAAAGAAAATAAATTCATTTACACAATCTTGGGTGCAATCTTTTATTATCATGTCACGTTTAACTAATCCATACATGGCAAATTCATGAGCAAATGCATCATTATTGGGCTGCCTTAGCTTACCAGTCCACCTAAACAAATCTTGCCCTAACCTTCACTAGGCCTACGCAGGCATACAGCTAGTAGCTGCCACCGCTCCCTCCTCTTAGGGGCTGATTGGTAGCCTGTAGTCACATGTACACGTACCAATTATGTGAACCGTCTCGTTCCACTGTGGTGTTTGGTTGCTGTCATTGCACCTTTTGCATGCTCCTTGTCATAATTTTTGTTCCCTCCATCCCGGACGATGTCATCTTCTCGATTTATGTCATACACTCAAAACATTGATCTATACATGCAACCAAACAAGATCTCATCTCATACTGGACCAACAACAAAGAGAACCAAACACGACTACTTACACGGTTTGAACATGTATCTCATCATCCTGGACCACCTCTCCATCTCGGCTCCCTTTTCCAATAGCAACCAATCACACCCTTATTGCTAAGACTACATCTCTGATCTCTCATTCCCATCGCAGTGCTGCTGCTGCCATCCCCTTGCGTCTGGGATTTGCAAAATTGATTGCTGCTGCCATCCCCTTGCATCTGGGATTCGCAAAATCGATTGCTGCTGCCCTTCTCATCTTCACTGGTGCTCTTAATTTCCCTATGAATCAGATGTTGCGATCTTAGAGGACTAGAAGGGCAAGGCTGAGGATCTGCGTCAATGCTGGCAGACTCTTCAGCCCTTCTCCACTTTTCATTCTCTGTGGCTCCGTGTACCGTGCTCAGTGGTTGGCCATCCTCCAATGAAACCTGTTTGCCTCTGGTACTGTTCTGGCATGTCTGATGCGTGTTGCCCTGTGTCGAGCATGAGTTGACACTGCAAAATTTCTTTGGGCATGCGTATCCATGTAACATTGTTCTTGATCAAACTTTTTGTGTGAATTCTTGAAGCCACCATATGCTAAGGTGGCATTACCATGTATTGAAGCTACCACATACTTTCCAGGAAGTGATTGTTTTGTTCACTTTTTGTGTGATATTACTTGTTGATACTTCCTTAAGGAAATGAGTTATAAGCTAGAGGAGATGTGATTCTGAAACTTAAATTGGAGATGTGATTTTGTGAAGATAGTGCGCAGTTATTTCTAGCTTTCCTCTTTTAGTACTTATTTTACTGCTGACAAGTATTTCATGGTTTGCTTATTTAATTTCAGGGTATGAAGTCGTCCAAATTGACATGCCAAAAGTTTAAGATTGCAGTTTCTCAGCTGCTCTAGTATGAAATAGAGAGAGAACTCAAGTTATTTCAGCTGAACTTGCAATTCTGATACTCAAAAAGAAGAGTCCCAATTTTGAACTCCTATATATGATGTACTTTTACTTTGGTTGAACAAGACAATGGTAAATCTTAGGTGATCTTGTCCTTATATCTTTTGGATGATCACTGCATTGAATGATCTAGTTCCGAAGTTCTGTATGACCTTGCGGACTTGTAGTTGTAAGTACTTGTATCTAGGGAAGTTGTGTCCACATTGCGATATCTGAATTGCGACAAGGGTTTTAAAACCGATTTATAGCTCTAAGGGAACATAGCCTTATTTCTTAGTCAACGTTGCGAAGGTGAACATGCACAACTAGCCTTTTGGAGTATAACTATTTGGCCGCACAGGGCGTTGCATGATGTGTCCCCGTAATCATGATTGGAGACAGCTTTGCAAAGTGACTTTGGGTTATTTATTAAGAGGAAGCACCATTTGTTTTCCGTTTCCGTGGCGTGTTCCGACTGACTCTAGAAGCATGGAATGTGAAGAGTATACTGTATTTATAATTTATTATACTTGCTTCATTTCCAGTTCCATCTCGTGGAATGCGCATGCATTCCCGACTACCTGCCTCCTGCCGTGATGTCCCCCTCTTCCTTGCTGCAGCCTGCAGCAAATCTTCACCCGAATGGCGAATCAGCTCACGACTTAGCACGTCATAGGCAGCAGCTGATTGCTGACACTTGTGCTGCCTGCTAAGAGTAGATCCAAACTACACGTCTCACTTTCCAAAGAAACAATCAATTTTAGATTATTCTAAATTTATAAAAAATAGTAATAATATATGTTTAAAAACAGGTTTACTATAAAGAATATGTTACATGATCAATCTAATAAATATTATGGTTTTTTTAAAATAATTTAGTTGGACTTGAGATTTGTTATTCCTAAAAAAACAATATGTGTGTTCTAAATGATATCCCTCACGCTGCAGCATGCAGTAGCCAGTAGCACGCTGCCTTTGTTTGAATGATTGCTATTGTTATTGGATATGGCCTATGGACGAGGACGATGGCCTCAAGGCTGAAGAAGCATCAGGCAGCAGCACCAGCAGGTGAGGCGTCACCATGTCCATCCATGTTTGACCTCGGCAGTCGGCAAGCCAGGCAACCAAACCCGCAGCATGTTGGTTGTCCGGCCGGGGAAGTTTCCGAAACAAGCCTAAACAAATGGTGGAGCTGAATCTGTGAGTGCAAATCTCTTTATTCTAATTATAAGTATATCGGACAAAACAGAGGTAGGTGGAATACACAGGACTCCACCCTAGGAGTAGCAGTAGGCACTAACATAGAGTATCCTATTGCCTAGTACTGTATACAGTATTACTAAGGTCCTGTTTAGCAGTACATAAATCCACTCTAATTTATGTAGGTTAGAAGGATTGAGATATAATTTAGTTAATGTAACGCTCCAATCTCTCTCCAACTTATATGGATCAGAGTGAATTTATATATAGCCAAACCACTAGTAAATGCCAAACAAATGTATCATCAAGTCATTTTCTAGTGAATTTAACTGAACTATTTTGATGCTATAAATGTCAGTATGTTTTTTCTATAAATTTTAGGAAGTTTGGCTTATGAAAACATTTTGGAAGGAAGTGAGTAGCGCGCTATGTGTATGTGTAGTAGGCAAGATGTCCTTCCGTTGCGGCACTATCGGCGCCAGTCTTCCACGGTGGAGTGCTTGTGTCCGATACACTTTCTTTCTTTTTGTTGGCCGTGTTTCTCTTGCAAGGCTGCCTGAATATATACTGTAAATATTTTCTTTTTTTGGAAAAAAAACTCACACAAAGTGAATAGCTGTAAGTGTAGGAATCACCAAACCACTAGTAATACTTTGTCCCACTATTGTAAGTATTCTCCAAATTCGAAATCGTTACCTATCAACCATGAAAAAAAAATCAGGATAACACTTACTATCTCTTTTCCCAAAATAATATAACTACAGAATATGTACAGATCAATTTAGCGCAAGTTTAATCAAATTTACTGTAACTATTATTATCATTTATGTCTTTAAATATTTTTTATGAAAATATATTTAATAACTAATTTAATAATACTTATTTTGTTCATAAATATTCACACTTATTATTATATAAATTTAGTTTATAACAATTTAATTTGTTTCACTTCTTAAGAAATAAAAAATTACATTGTTTTATAGACTGAGGGAGCATCATTTGTCAGCGGTGGTTGCCTATATGCCGTTTGCTCTCCAGACCAAAGCATCAGGGGTGTGATTGGTTGCCTGCGTACCCTTCAGCCAGGCTCACGAGATGCGGGTTGCTAATGTTTGGTTGCCTGTATGGTGTTCTGGGTCTGGCTCTGTTCATGCAAAAGGCTCTCCTCAGCCTGGCTCACCGGATACGTAGGAATTGAGCGTTTCTCCAGAGCCAGGCTCACCAGATACAAGCGATTACTCAGTTAATGATATTATTAGCGCATGATTAACATATATTAATTGATATTAATATATTTTCAAAAATATTAAGAAATAATAATGTAAATTAAGAGCAATGAAAAATAGTTGCACATAATAAATTGTGTAATTATGTTTATTAACCTTAAACAATAATGATTTATCTCATGCAATGTATTCTTGTGCAAGTAACCAAACACCATCTTAACTCAGCTAGGCTAGTTAGGTGCAAGCAACCAAACATGACATTGTTGCATGCTAGAGGGCCTGGCTCCTAGATACGAGCCAGGCTAGGCTAGACTCGTGCGTAAACCAATCACGCCCCAGACTACCCCGTCCAGCTCCAGCCTGCC
The DNA here is from genome assembly GCA_009763385.1 of Coix lacryma-jobi var. lacryma-jobi. Lineage (NCBI taxonomy): Eukaryota > Viridiplantae > Streptophyta > Magnoliopsida > Poales > Poaceae > Coix > Coix lacryma-jobi. The sequence goes on along the minus strand of CM019823.1, from coordinate 147,315,382 downwards.
TTGGCGTTGGCGAATACGACCTCGTCCAGGCGGCGCCGCGGCCGCGCCGACCCGAGCCTCCTTCTTCTCTTCCGCGGTTCCGCCTACCTCCCTTGCCAGCCGCGGTCCAACCACAACAACTCTCCGCGTCACTCGTCGTCATCACTCATCACCACAACCACGATCTTGATCTTGGCCGCTTCTTCCCATCCCCCCTTCGACCTGCGCACTGCACGCACGCACGCTGCCACGCTCTAGCTGCCTGCTTCTTTATAAGCCGGCCGCCACCGTCACTTGGATGCTCGTCTCCGGTCTCCGGTCTCCTTCGTTCCCCTTCCCCGGTCGGTCTCTGTCTCTCCTTCCAAGGTCCAGAGACCACACACCGTCTCCCTCTCCAGCCGTCGTCCATCGCAGCGCAGACACGCAGCGCGCGCAGCCATGGTGGTTCTTCGTCGAGCCGCATTCCTTCTGGCACTCGTCGCCGCCGCCGCCGCCTCCACTTGGTCCTCGTCATCGGCGGCGGGCGCGTTCGTCGTCGAGGACCAGGAGCCCGCCGCAATCGCGTCGTGCTCCGGCGCGGGAACCTTCGCGGCCGACAGCGCGTTCGCGGGCAACCTCCGCCGCCTGCTGTCCCTCCTCGAGGCCAAGGCCCCCGCCGCCGGCGGGTTCGACATCGCCACCGTGGGCGGCGGCGAAACCACCGGCGCGCGCGTGCACGGCCTCGCGCTGTGCCGCGGCGACGTGGCGCGCGCGGCGTGCGCGCGGTGCGTCCGGTCCGCGCGGTCCCATGCGGCCCGCCTGTGCGCGCGCAGGACGGACGCCGTCGTCTGGCTCGACGCCTGCACGCTCCGCTACTCCGCGGCGCCGTTCTTCGGCGAGGTCGACGGGGACCACCGCGCCATCGCCGTTGCTGCGCCGGCGGCGAGGTCGGCCGACCTCGACCGGGACGTCGCCGCCCTGCTGAAGCGGCTCACCAGGACGGCGTACCTCTCGCCGCTGCTGTTCGCCGTCGGGGAGGACGCCGTTGCGGCGGCTGGCCAGCAGCAGAGGCTGCGCGCCATGACGCAGTGCACCAAGGACCTCTCCGGCGGGGACTGCAAGGCGTGCCTGGACGCCGCCATTGCGCAGCTGCTGGCCAGGGGATGCGCGCCGGAGGGCGGCAGGGTGCTGGGCGGGAGCTGCAGCCTCAGATACGAGCTGTCCCCGTTCTTGTCTGACTCGTAGCATTGGCCATTGGGTGTGCATAGTCGAGGTCGACAGTTGTGCAGGGAATCGAATTCCAACACAGCACAAGTATTTCCAGTTCCTCGATTGCCTACTCTTCTGGTTACAATTTCAAGGATTTCGTTCCCAGTACTGTATTTCAGCAACGAAATTATGACAGAATTGTATAGTAATATATAAATTAAAGCCTAACATTACGAACGTATCATCACCAGATAGATTATTGAAGATTGTGTTATTATTCGTCATTTGCTGCACATACATGTGTAGCCATTGTCGTTTTTTTCCATGAGCTTTATAAATTAGTACTTATGTTTTATAGAAAAATAGTAATACGAACCTAACTTTTCTAAAATTAGCTGATATACGCAAATCTCCAAATATAGGATAATAGAATTAATGCCCAAAGGAATGAAAAAAAACTGAAATCTTCATATATTTTTCAACGGGCAATTTCAATTTAATTTAGCGTGCAATGTATAATTTGTTAACAGCCTTTCTACAATACTCTCTCTCACACACCTCTTTATTTTTCCAACCTTTTTTTTTTGAGACGAAAGAAGAATTGTATTAAATTATAGCTGGGTACATAATCGTATTACAAGTAATCTGGAAAAACATGTATCCAGAAACTGATTCACATCTATATTATACTCACGCTGTGAAAAGCTCAAACTCTCAAATCCAAACTTGTTTGACGCTTCATATAGATGACCGCACAGGCAAATACTCGGCAACAATTGTTTTCGGCTTGAGAACAGATGCTCAACGGACGGCCAACATTCCTGCAGGCAAAGTTGAGAGACTTCTTCTTCCTTGTGTCTTCCTTCTTCTTCTTCTTTCTGCCACCGAAGAATGAGGAAGACCGATCTGAAAAATATTCTCCCTAGTCCTTCATCGTGGTCAGATCCAACCACAACAAAATGAAGAAGGAACTAGAGAAAATTATTCTATGGCGACGACATCATCTCCGTCTTGATGCTGAAGCCCGGAAACAAAAATCTTCGTGTTGTCTTGTCGATGTTGACGTCGAAGTTGTCGCCCTCATCTTCAACGGAGCCACCATGGAGAGACCGTATCCACCCTACCTCCTCGCCGTCGCCGAGAAGGAGGAAAAACACCTCCAATACCAAAGTCCTTGGCACGAAGAAACCCTAACTCTAGATGACTCAATCTACTAAAAAAACTTATTAAAAACGATGGATCCCCACTCCCTCCGGCGAGATACTGGAGGGGGAGGGAGGGAACCAACAGTGAATAAGATAGAAACGGCGGCGGCGGTTCACACCCTAGGCCCTAGGTTCACACCCTAGGCCCTAGGGGCAGGCGGCGGCGTGAGGAGGGGGTCCGGACCCACGGTATTTTTCCAACCTATGCTTATATGAATTATTACAGCGTGTACATAGCCACGGACCCACGGTATGGAGTCTTCCAATACGTATTGGGAACATATGACGTGAGTCAAAGTTTTTAAACTTTGACCAAATTTATATAATAAAATAATAATATTTATGATATCAACTAAGTATAATTAGATTCTTTATTAGTTATATTTTCATAATATACATATTTGATGTTTTAAATTTTTGCGTTTCTCCCTAAAATCTTGGTCAAAGTTAAAACTTTGACTCTCCAACATTCTTGGAATGACTTACAATTTGGGATGGAGGGAGTAGCAACCAAAATTATCATCCAATATCTCCGAGCTTAGTAACCATTAAGAAGTCAATCAATTACTCCCTCAAATAAAGAAGTTTCTCAATTAGACTAGATAACTATTGGCTAGTATAATAGTATTGGAGAAAACTCTAAAACAGACCATTTAACCATCATCCATTCGCAGAAGGCACTCGCAAAATGTAGGAAAATCTAGCTGTGAACACTTTCCATCTGAGAAGATTTATTCTTGTGGCGCGCCGCTATGATGCAAGTACCCATGTCAAAGTCAAAACCAGCACCTAGAGTTCTCAGATAGTTGGCATGTACTAGAATCGTATATTAATACAAAACCACGTGCACGAAGGGTACATGCAAATATATTATTTCTTTCTATGAAGATTTTCCAAACAAAAACGTACTTACTAAAGCATATCGGTGACCTCTAACTCTCCAAGACATGTAACCGAAGTCTCTGGATCAGAGGTTCTCCATGTATAGACTGACATAACCTGTGAATTCGTTGGGACACACACACCCCAAACAGATACACGCCTAGGAAATTCTAGCAGTGAAAATTGACACCTTCAGGGGCAATCAAAGAAGCGAACACACAACAGGGTTCTTATTTAAGAAACAATGACAGAGCGGTCCACTATATTCTTGCATTAATAATTTCAAGTCAAGCATCTAATTATTCCAAGTTAGAAGAATATACAGTATAGTACTACATGTTGACTTAAATAGTTTAGCACCAACCTGCTGCAATGATGATGTGCAAAGCTCAACACAATAATCAGAAGAACTTATACGCAACCATCTTTTCAAATATGTCTGCTATTCCTTGAAAATATGCAATAACATCTGTAGACTTTATCCGCATATTCATACCATAACCCAAGCAAGCGAGTATTTTGTAAGGTACCACATTTTGCATTCTGCGCTAATACAGTGCCATGTGAAACTAACTTTTTCAGATACATCAAAAGAAATCATTGATGGCAATGCATTATTTCAAGTAGCAAAATAAGCGACTCAAGTGGGACAGAAACGAGAAGATAAACAGATAAACCTCATAACAGAAGGGGGGCCTATATGCCATGGAAAAGAAGCAGTTTGGGGCACTCAAAGGTTGACAGAGGCAAATTTTTGGATGGGATCAGGAGAAGCTTGCAATCTCAATAAATGGTCATGCTGACAATAGATGTCCTGGTATTAGAACCGATTGAAGCAAGGTTGGGTTCACATGGATCAGTGGATCACAAATGTTGAGGCCTTGAAGAAAACTACACCGAATTGAGGATGCATAAGGAAGCAGGGTGTGGTTAAATAATCACAAAACCAGGTTATTAACATTTTGAAAACTGGATTACTACAATTTACCAGTTTAAGGTGATATGGCTGGAGCTGGTAACCAGCTGCCCAGCTGGTTACTGGCATTGTTCTAGTATATTCTGATTAGCTATTTTTATTTGTTCTTTTAAACATTTCTGAGAAGGATTCATGAAACTCTATGGATGCATTAGAACTAAGAATATCTCAAAATTATTGTGGTCACCACAACCACATACCGCCCAGCGCCCAGTAACCACTATGGTATTCGATGGTTTACGCTGATAATGGTTACTACTGATTTTTTTTTTGTTCCCTAAGTTTGGTCAAAGGAAAAGAAAGCACGTCATCAGAACCAACAGGCTGAAATTGCAAGCATGGGTCCATAATTTGCTGAACAGACTATTTAGGCATAGATTGATAATCAGTTCAGTTGAGATCATACCAATTTTAAGAAACAAAAAAGAAAAAAAAATCCCATAAAAGAATGAGCATTTCAAGTTCATCTAAAGGGTACAAAATACCTACTAGTTTAATACCAGGATGAACTCGTTGAAGAAATAATTCCTGAAATAACATTCTCCTTTTGAATTCATATTATTATCCATGGTAGCATGGAATGATTATGTTTATGCAACAGGCAATGAATGTTAACATGACAATTGACAGCAAGTACAGATTATATCATTTGCTTTAGCAAAATGAACGTCCTGATCCATCATGATGACATAAATTCCAAACAGTTCTGAATTTCCCATGGTCATATTTTATCTTCCACCTGAGAGTGTATGCGTAACTGTTCATAATTCTGGATGGTACAATCTGTCACTCTAATATATGACTTCTGCATATAGACATATTACAAAGCTAAGCTTTGGCAGAGAACTCACATGAACGTTGCTAAGATGAAGATGAGACTCCAAATCAGATTGGGACATCACTTCCATCAAGTAGATCACAGGTAAAATCATTGTCTGCAAGGTCTATTTTGTCCGCCTTGACAACAGCATCTAGTTGAAGAGGTACAAAGCTCCGAGCAGGGCCATAGAAATGAGGAAAATAGTTATTATCATCACTTGCCTCATAAATTAACCCATCTGAAAGCTAAGAACAAGCATACAAAACTCAGTACACAATACATAATTAGTAATTATCTGAACATAATTATAGGCATTGCTGAGAGTATATAAAAAAACGGAAACAACATGACTTCTTATCCATGTAGAGAAACAAATAATTAACTTGTGTGTTGGTGTTGTGTATACGCAACCTCCCATAAGTAATAAACATGAGCAGATTCTAGATCTATATTATACGAAAGGGACACTGCAACCTTGCAAATACTAGAATAGTTAGAAAGTAACAAATTAACAATGGATAGGATTTAAATATACCTTGGAAGCATCAATTTGTAGTAGGTACAGATCATTCCTACCCAGGAAGAAGTTTTTTAAAGTCATCTTCACCTTCACCAGGTCCAAGAATTAAACAATGTTCAGTTCTCGAGACAAAAGTATATAAGAGTGACAGCATAAAAAATGGAAGGAATTCATATTGAAAACACATTCAAGTAAAATCAAAAGATATATCCAGCTTTGATTATATAGCAATAGTAGTCAATAATAGAAATGACAAAGAATTACATTGAGTAAACATAATGGAATGCATGCATCATTAGGACCAGGAAAGACTAATAGTTTAAGTTTTTAACATTGTTGGCAATAAGTAAACAACGAACTTATCAATGGAACAATTATTTGGGATCGCATGTAGAGAACAATCATATACATATATCAGTACTCAGCATAATATCCTTGCATAGTTTGATGATTTTTGGTATATCATACTTCAGTTTCAATTGTTCTTTAGAATAGTACAACACAGCTACTATATATCAGTCTTGTAAAATATATCAATACAATACAGAAGGAACTCAAAAAGGAAGAAAATGTTATACGAGTAAAGAAATACAAAATGAGCTGGCAGGCGTATCCATTTGCAAGATTGCATCATACTATACACCACTAGCGGAGCCTAGTAGAGGCCATACTGGGCTCTGGTCCCCCTTGGCTAAGAAAGATTAATGAAGAATTACATATATATTTGCAAGTCTAAACAGTCCGTCTAGATAGATGCATATTCTAAGCTTGCTTCTCTGCAAACTGTGCATGTAATGACCTCATGGCCCATCTATCTCCAGCCGGTAGTACTAGCTGACCAAAACTGTGATTAATCTGGTAATAAAGCTAGTTTTATCTATTGTCTATGGACAATTTGAACACCCCATAACTACGAGTCAGGTTCACAAGAAATGACTCACTGCAGTTCCACACTCCAGCATGCTTACAGCTAGAACCCATTGTGTACTTTGTCCAACATATTTAGCATTATCTTACGGTCTTGATAGTCATCCTTAATAGCGTCAACCGTCAGTACCATCGAGCTGTGAACACCTGGGCTTATAAAATGATTAAAAAAAAAGAAACATGCCCCAAACCTCAAACCCTGAGTTCTGTAACCACCAAAGCCCACGAGATGGATTAGAATTGTGAAATAACATAGCGCAAGCCAACTGTGCAGTGGACACAGAACTGCGCCTGCTCCAAGCCATAGATTCCAGAACTGGATAGCCTATCCCAAGGCATAAGGCAAGTACCATACAGCTCAAGAACACAAGAACAATCCGAATCTGTTCCATTCCAGCAAGCGGATAGTTCTCTACGGAAGTAGGGATTGTGGGAACTTTAGGCAGTGCGGAGGCCGTAAGAAATCAAAAGGTAGGGTTACCTGGCTTAGGTCGCTGAGATGGATGCAGCCGGTGGAGCGGTCGAGGTCGCCTCCGAGGGTGGCGCCAGTGCGCTGAAACTCCGCCCACTCGTCGGCCGTGCTGATACGGTACACGAACGCCGGCGGTGCCGGCGGCTTTGCCATCGCTGCTCTCTCTCTCTCTCTCTGGACTTCTGGAGACGACGGTCCAAGAGATTCGATTCGGACGGCCCAAGCGGCCCAGCATCTACCTTAACCGTGCTGTGTGCTTGTGGTAGTATTAAAGCGGTCCAAGAGATTCTATTCTAAGTGCTACCTTGTAGTAAAAAAAATTTCTTGTATAATCTGAAATTATAATATGTCAAATATATCCATCCATCTTATCATATCTTATACACTTCTATTATAACACATGATATGTTAAGTACCACTGTAAACGCAGGAATTTCACAAGAATTTACGTGAACTAATTTCTTTTCATAGGAGAATTGCTGGGAAAAAATTGCTATGTTCCAAATGAGAATTTCTAAGGTAAGATGCTGGGCCTAACCGAAATGGATTCATTTTGTAAAAAAAAAAATCGGTCCTAACCGAAATGGGTGAATTTCGAGAAATTTTGGTTCAATCTCGGACTGAATTCGGTGAATTTTTGAGATTTCAAGCATAAAATTCGTTTTGAACCTGATCGAAATGGACGAATTTCACCGAAATTCAGACTATCCCGGTCGAATCCCAGATCGATCCTTGATATGGGTGGCATCTGGTATTCAACTGAACAACTCTCATTCCATTGTCGATTCCTCTTGTTCTTGCTCACGCGGTTGTTGGTTCGATCTCCCCAGCAGCTACATAAGTACAAGTGTTACATAATGGGGATATATGCATGTGGTGTGTGTGGTTGGGGATGGAGGGAAAATAATTCTCCCTTCCAAAGTCAAAGCCAAATTGCCATAATGCAGGGCATGCTGTACTGTATAGTAAAATGGAAGATTTTCTCGACACTATGTGAATTGAATGAAACTCCAGCATATAATATAATATAATTAAGGCAAGAGGGTAACTAATAATTGACACAGGGCAGGGCAGGGCAGGCATCATAATCCCTCCCACATACTGTACTACTAGTACATCGATGGTTAGTTGACAAAGGCGCATCTCTTCCTGATCTCCCCCTGGTCGCCGGTGAGCACGCCGACCCTGCCCATGTTCACCATGGACGCCCCAAAGTCCCTGAGGAACGCCGCCGGCGACCGGGCGTCGCTGTAGCGGTCGACGAGCGCCTTGGTGTCCTGGTTCCTGAGCAGCGCCTCGTCGGAGTGGAAGAGCGCCCTCCGCCTGACGACCAGGCCGTAGTAGGCCGTGCCGAACGTGGTGGAGCTCCCCGGCACCATCTCCAGCTCCGTCGTGTTGTCCCTGCGGCTCCGGCATTGCCGCCTCAGCTCCGCCGCGTACGCGCCGTCCAGCGTCGGGTCGCTCCCCCGGTGCGCCGTGTAGTTGCGCAGCCGCTTCGCGATCGACGGGCAGTGCGACTTGCCGATCGCGTGCGCACCTGCGAATGGAGACGATGGAAATGATGAATTGATGATCGACGATGGCTGGTAGTGGCAGCAATAGAGCGGGCTTTTTTTATTTTTTATCCTTTTTTTTAAAAAAATATTTCAATAATAATCCCACCTAAATAAAATTGCTACATTCTAACCTTTTTGGTCGCGTCAGCCCCACTGGCGCGACCAAATAACGTTGTCGCGCCACTGGGAGTGGCGTGACAAAATCTTACTCGTACATCGTTTCCAACGTGGAAAACCTTGTTATGCTAATGCATGTGGCGTGACAGTATGGTCTTGTCGCGCCACCGGGAGTGGCGTGATAAGACTGAATTTTTCAAAAAATCATAACTTTTCAATACGACGTCGGATGAATATGATTTTTATATGAAAATTGTAGTTCTCGACGAGATCTGCAACTTTGTAGTTTTGAGTTTTTTTTCATTTAAGGACGTTAAGATGCTCCAAAAAATTAAATGCTTTTTCAACACCATAATAAACGCATATAAGACTTCGTCACTTTTAAAAATTCATATTTTTTTACATGGTATCAAATAAAGATATCAAAAAAATATATGTATTTTTAAAAACCACGAACTCTTATATGCGTTTATTATGGTGCTGAAAAATGTATTTAATTTTTTTCAAGCATCTTAATGTCTTCAAATGAAAAAACTTAAAACTACAAAGTTGTAGATCTCGTCGAGAGCTACAATTTTCATATAAAAATCATCTTCATCTGACGTCGTATTGAAGAGTTATGATTTTTCGAAAATTCAGTCTGACCATACTCGTGATAAGGTTTCCACGTTGAAAACGATGTCCGACGTGTAAGACCTTGTCACGCCACTCCCGGTGGCGCGATAACAAAAGGGTTACAATATACAAATTTTATTTGGGTGGGATTATTATTGAAATATTTTTTTAAAAAAAGGTTAAAAAATAATAAAAAAGCCCAATAGAGCTTGGTGTACTGTAATACTCCATCCCAAACAAACACATGTCGTTCTAAGAATTTCGAAGAGTTCTTTTTTAAAAAAAGTTATTAAAATTATATTGAAATACACAAAGGTCTATGATATTATATAAATATATTATAAGAATATAATGAAAAATCTAATAATACTTAGCTAGTACTATAAATGTTATTATTTTATTGTATAAATTTGGTCAAAGTTAAAAAAATCTGACTCCGTAAAATTTTTAGAATGACTTATAATTTAAGACAGAGAGTATATTGGAGTTCGTTTGCAAGCCATCTCATCTCAATAAAAAATATAGTACGCACATTATTTTTTTCAAACAAAACACTCCCTCCATTTCAAAATAAGTGTATTTTTAAAGTTTGAACGAATTTATCTATTTTAAATAAAATTGGTTCGTCTTTTATGTAAGTGTGTATTTATTTTGAAATAAATTTAAAACACTAGAAGTGCGCTGTATTTATCTTGCGAGGGAAGGAGTACGCTACAGAAAATCCGAAAACGGGTGGTATTTCACGAGGAATTCAAGGAGCGCACATGCGTGTCAATGATATATTTAGTACATCTCGATGCGTGTCTATGATGAAATGTGAAGGAATCTTCTTGTCTCCATTCCACATCTCGATTTTACCACTTTTAGAGTACTCCTACTAGCTTACACTATCCGCATTCACATTCCTCTATTTTCATCTTCTATACTGCCTAGTCATCGAGATTCTCTCCTCTATACTTATTTCTTCCGCATTCATCCATCCTCTATATCATCCTCTATCCACTGTGGAGTCATTGTTACTTTATCTAAATATATCCATAAGACATCTAGTTTTAAAGAATTAATTGCAACGAATTTAACGGTGCAATCAGAATTTAATTTAGATTTTCGGTTTGTGAGATATAGCATTTTTTAACTAGTTCAAACAGTGGGGCCCGCTATCACTTCTCTCCTCTATCTCTCTCACCATTCGTTATATTTGGAGGCCGAGGCGAGCTCACGCGCCGGATTGCGTACCGCAGTGTAGCTTTTTTATACGGTAAATGATACTGCAGGAGCTTTTAGCGGAAAGCGCTGCTGATAGTCTTAGACTATCTGCACTCACGTTCTTCTATTTTCATCCTCTATACTGCCTAGTCATCAAGATTCTCTCCTCTATACTCATTTCTCCCGCATCCATCCCTCCTCTATATCATCCTCTATCCACTGTGAGCCCACTTGTCACTTTATCTAAATATATTCATGAGAGATTTAGTTTTAAAGAATTAATTACAACAAATTCAATGGTGCAATCGGAATTTAATTTGGATTTTTTGTTTGTGAGTTATAGCATTTTTTTTGTTAGAGAATATGGTGGGGTCCACCACTGCAGGCTGCCGCAGGCAGCCGCGCCCTCCCCGGGCGTGCATGCGGCCGGCCCGCGCGCTGTCCGGTACAACGCCAGGAATCCCGTTCGAGTTGCGGTCGGCCGACCCGCGCGCTGTCCGGTACAACGCCAGGAATCCCGTTCCAGTTGCGGTCGCGGAAGCGATATAGGGCAGCGGTGCAGACGAATTAGAACGTTAAAACCGTTTACGGGCGATTTTAACGTCCCAAGTGCGGATAGTCGATTGTTTTCTTGTGTCGCAAAAGTACGTGCCAACCTTTCAAGAAGGCCATGATTCTACGTGCGATGTGCCAGGAACCCAACCAAAAACATGCGTGCAACAAGTCACGTCATAAAATTGTGATGAAAGATGATGATCATGCCGTATTAACTGATCTTGAATGGGGTGCCCTTGTTCACTTTTGATTTTTTTTTTAAAAAAATACCGTAAGGACTTATTTCAAAATAAATGATAAACAACAGTCTGCGCTGTTACTACATGGAAAGCAAAACCCCAACGTTTTCGGCATGATATAGAAAATTGTAGCCATTTGATCTTCGTCTTCGCCAAATGAAAAGTACGGAGTAATATGTACTCTGCACTCCGTAAGTAACATTTTTTTGTATTTTTTTTGTCTTCAAATAAAAATCCAGTAGACCGGGACACATTTCATTTTCCTATACATCACTTGTCAGGTCCTGTTTAGTTCCCAAAATTTCTTAATTTTTTCCAGATTCTCTGTCACATCAATCTATAAACGATGCATGTAGTATGTACGTATCGAAACGAATCTTTTAAGGCTTAGTTAGTTTATGTTTGAATAAAGTTTGTCAAATAACAACAAAAATGCTAATTAGGAACTAAACACACACAGCCTCAGTGAGCAGTGGTGCAAGCGTGCAGCGCACGTGTACAGTGCGTGCAGAAGTAGATCTGTGTGTTTATACGGCAGTTGTCAGATTAGATGAATATACGGCAGTGCAGTGCAGTAGTGTACAGTACCTGAGAGAACAGCGAGATCCTTGACGGTGAGGTTCTTGGAGGCGAACCTGCGGATGAGCTTGCGGATGCCGTCCATGGAGTCCGGCAGGTTCTTGACGGCCTCCTTGGCTCTGGAGACGCGGCCGTCCCGCCGGCCGGTCTCCACCTGGTAGAGGTTGCCGTCCTTGCTCCACGCTCCCTTATTGGTCACCGCCCTGGTGGCCTGGTACGTGTTTGGTCGGCCGGTTTGCAGTCAGTCAGCCATTGCTCTGCTTCGAGGAAAGCGAGCAAGCAAGGAACCACCAGCCCAGCATGCATTGAGCCGCCAGCAGCGCAGAACGTACGTACAGTACGTACCAGCGAGACGGCGTCCCTGGCGGCGATGGCGAGGATGTCGGCGCAGGAGACGGTGCCGGGGCAGCGCTTCTCCAGCGCGTCCTTGGCGTCGTCGATGACGGCGAAGGCGTCCAGCGTGCGGTTGGGCTTGGCGTCCTTCTCCGCCGTCTTCCCCTTGGTGGAGTTGATGAGCACGGAGCCCTCGCAGCCCTGCAGCCAATGGCGAGTTTAATTTATGGATTGGCCAATGCCCAATGCCCCCAATGCCCGATGGGGAGGATGGAGGAGGGGTCAGGGAACAGGGAAGGGGATTCTTTGAACTCGAAACAACAACATCCAGCAGATTAAAGGAGACGCTTTATTTTGAGATGTTCGCGTGGGGGGAATCTTTGCTTTATGCCTCTCAATTCGTTCTCAAGATAATAGAGTTTCAGAGACGCTTTTCTTTCTCTTTTGTTTTTCCTTATAAGTTTCAGTCAGGTTAGTTCGTGCACAACTGAATGAAAATCATTAGAACCTGCATTGGATACTACTACTAATCTGCTCCTAGAAGAATAAGAAGAAGAAGAAGACAGAGACAGCAATGGACGAAGCGTACCCTGACGAAGCAGTCGTGGAAGTGGAGCCTGAGCAGCGGCGCATTGGCCGTGGGATCCTCGTGGACGGCCTTGGCGACGACGCCGCGGACGATCGCCTCGGCGTCCGGGCACGAGTCCCTGTAGAACCCGACCTTGAGCTTGTTACCCGCGCCGCCACCACCGTAGCCGTAGCCATGGGCGGCTGGCGAAGCAGCAGCCACCAAGAGCAGCAGCAGGAGGAGGATGGGAGGAGGAAGAGGAGGAAGAAGCGGCCGCGCTGCCATGGCAGTCCGTGTAGCAGCTAGCTTAGCAGCACAAGCGCAGGCCGCCGCCGCTGCTGCAGTGACAAGGAGGAATCTGAGAAGAAGAAGTCGGTTGCTTAGCTTTGCGGCTTTGCCTCCCTCTCCCTGGCCCCTGCTTTGGCGGGCTCGAGCCTCGCGCTGCGCACATGAGCAGGTTCAGCAGAGCAGCGCTTGATCGGGCGCCGGCCGGTGCCCGCCGTCCGCGGGATTAGTATATATGTTTATATATATAGAATGGAAAGCGATGCCCGATGTTTGGGAGTGGAATAGTGGATCACTGAACTGGAGTGGAGTAGTGGAGTGGAGTGTGGATGGATGCCATTGCCATTGGCATTGCCACATCGGAACGCGAGATCTCGGGCAGCGCTCGCTGCTGCCAGCGTCGTTTCTCCCGGCTGTCATGGCGCACGCATCATGCCCATGTGATTGGCCATGGATTTCCGGCTTCTTAGGGTAGGGTGTAGGAGTAATACCGTGTACGTATAGTACGTACTACCTCCGTATCACAAATAGAGTTCGTTTTGGACAGCGACACGGTCTCCAAAGCATAACTTTGACCACTTATTTCTTTAAAAATATTTGTTATAAAGTGGTATATATAAACTTTTATGAAAGTACTTTCCAAGATAAATTTATTTATATGATTTTTACATTTATAAACTCAATAATTTAAAAGTTATTTATGATTTATATTTCCAATATTTGATCGAAACCTTTTCCAAAACGAACTCTATTTGTGATACGGAGGGAGTATAGTACAAACATGATCCCCGTGGATACTAGCTAGTCCAATTGTAAACGAAAGGATTAGAGCGCGAGTTTACTGTCGCACGTACCCTTGTTGCGCTCATAAACTCATCATCATCGTCGTCGACTCGTCGTGTGAATGCGACGGAGTGTCAGTCAGTCTGTCTCTGACAGACGGAGTTTGAGTTTTACAGGTGTCATTTACCAGTGGTTTACTACTTCTGCCACTGTACTACGGAGTAGTACTTGGGAACATTTGCACGGGAGATGTTCCTGACAATATGCATGCAAGGAGTAGTTGTTGATTAGCTAGGGCCGGCACACGGTACACTTTTTTACGGGTTAAACATATCGATCAGGCTGTCAGGGCTAGCAGTGCTTAGAATTATGGTGACGGGATCGGGCTTCTCAAGGCCGCCGGGGCAAGGGCCCAAGTGCAGATCACGTGGTCGGAGCGGGATTTGCCTCGCTGGAGCTCTATGGTTCGTGATCTCATTGCTGCCACCGATCTTATCTGCTGCAGCTCGCATGCATTGTTTTGTTTAGGGCACATTTGACCTAGTTTTTACTGCTGTTCGGTCTACATCTACATCAAATGGGGGGAAAACTTGCTAATAGTTTATGGTCTATTATTTCCCTTCTAAAGTCCTGTTTAGTTTCCCCAAATTTTCTAAAAATTTTCCAGATTCCCCGTCACATCAATCTTTAGCTGCATGCATGAAATATTAAATATAGGTTAAAATAACTAATTGTACTTTTAGTATGTAGATGTCGGGACGGATCTTTTGAGTCTAGTTAGTCCATGTTTGATAAAGTTTGTCAAATAATAACGAAAATGCTACACGAAATTTCCCAAATATTTTGGGAAACTAAACAAGGCCTAAGTGTTAAATTAATCATCCTACTCCCTCCGTCCCTAAATGTTTGTCGTTTGCGCTTCCAAAAAACAACTTTGACTAAATATATATTAAAAAATATTAATATGTATGATACATAATTAGTATCATTAGATAGATATTTGAATCTATTTTTTTAACAAAATTATTTGGAGATCCAAATATTACACGCATTTGTTACAAATTAAGACAAACTTGTGACACGCATACCAACGGTGACAGTCAATTAGAGACGGAGGGTGTCGGGGGAACGACAAAGGGGTACCCCAAGCAACGCAAACAAATAGGTTAAACCTAGTCCAACCCCCCGAGGCCTACAGCGCTGGCCCTCCAAGCTAGACCTCGGGCGAGCGCTCGCTCTCCGCCTCGCCCGAGCCCTCCAAGCCAGGCCTCGGGCGAGCGCTCGCTCTCCGTCTCGCCCGAGCCCTCTGAGCCAGACCTCGGGCGAGTGCTCGCTCTCCGCCTCGCCCGAGCCCTCCAAGCCAGGCCTCGGGCGAACGCTCGCTCTCCGTCTCGCCCGAGCCCTCCGAGCCAAGCCTCGGGCCGGCGCTCGCTCTCCGTCTCGCCCGAGCCCTCCGAGCCAGGCCTCGGGCTCGCGCTCGCTCTCCGCCTCGCCCGAGCCCTCCGAGCCAGGCCTCGGGCGAGCGCTCGTTCTCCGCCTCGCCCGAGCCCTTGGCGTCAGGCCTCGGGCGAGCGCTCCACCACACCTCGAGACCCCACGCGGGGACCTCGAGCCTCACTGGCTGTGACGGAACGGTCCTAATCCTATGGCCCACAAGTCCCTGTCAACCTCTGACAGCCGAACTTATGATCCATACGATTAAGACAGTTTGCCACTGGGCTGCATTAGCGCCCGATGTCCGCAGGATCATCTCACCTTTCGGTTACAGCATTTCATATTTTCACAAATAACATAGATAAACAGAGCGGAAGACTTAAATAACATTAGTTTTACAAACCGAGGTTTCAAATGAGATAAGTAGTGCAATTATTACAGACCATTGTTCGGGTAATTGAAAATAGACAACGTAGCGGAAGACATTAACATAAAGATACATGTAACACCCAGCCCGAGGGTGCACATTTACTCATCGGCCTCATCGGCCTCTTCCTGGACGATGGTCACGCAGCAGGGCGCAAGACACATCGGCGACTCAGACATACCTGCAGCATGGGTAACAAACCCTGAGTACTGGGGTACTCAACAAGACTTACCCGACTAAAGAAAAGGAGAAGACTCAGGAATGAGAGGCTTAGGGTAGTCAAGGTAAGGTTTAAGCAAGATCAAGTATTTTGCAGAAAAGCATTTTTGTAAACCTTATTTTATTTTGGAAAGATTCAGCATTCCTCAATTCTTCATCGTTCATGATTCATTTTACATTTCAAAACATTCCTAGTTGAGAACCACTCTCCGTTGACAGTCAGTGGACCAAGTCTCCATAACCGAGGAGCAACGTTAATCCGGATAAATAATACTCAGCTGAGGATCCCTATCCACACTGCATATGTCGCACCCAAGCTTGCATATGCCAACTCGTCTACCACGATTCCTCCAAGATTGGACCCGGTCCTACGCCACCCGGAAGTACAGTACACCACTCATTCCAGGTACGACGACCACGTGGGTACATGCTACTTCCGCCATCTCTCCACTCCCAGTGCGCGGTTGTCGGTCCAATAAAGGATTCCTCGGAGCCAGAGCTTTCCGAAGTATGTGAATAGTTACAAGTCTTGACCAGCAGGCCCCCATACGGATGGTCCCTAAAGTTTTTTTTTCGTCAGCAACAAGCACCTCGGGACTCTAACCCAAGAGTACAGGTCCTGTCGGTTTTTCAACCCTGTCCCGGTCGGTGTCAACTGTTGAGTCCCGGACTACAACATGACGGCACCGTACGCTCGGACAACCTCTCCTCGCTGTTGACTAGGTATGGATCAGATACTTAGCCAACAGGCAGGGAGTAAAGCCAAATGCCCATAAATGTTCTTTAAGTGATCACACTTTTGAAATTGGTATTTTATTGCAACTCTATTGCATAGCATCACTAAGCATTTTGCAAATAGTTTTTAAAACAGGGTGGGTGGATCTTCTGGTGGAGGTAAATAATGCAAGTAATAGGTCGTCACACAACTCCTATAACTTAATGCAGTAGTTTAACTCAAAACATTTCAAGTAAACTTTTAAAAAAAACAAGGTAGGGTTAAATGCACCGGGGCTTGCCTTGAAGAGCAAAAAGAACGGACTCGGGGTTGGTGGTGTAGGTGTCGGAGCTCGGGGTCGCCTCGGGAGTAGGTTCGTCAACAGCGGCCTCGACTCTGGTACCTTCTTCGTCGGTCACTATACGGATGCAATGATGTATGCTCATGAGAATGCTGACATGAACAATAAGGTGCAAGACAATTCTACTGATTCAAGAATATAAGAATTTTCTATAAAGGACATAGAGTTATTATTTCTTTCTTTTAGCAATATTAGTTAAAACCATTAACCAAACTATGCATCATCATAACATGGCATCACAAACATCATAGACCAGAGGGTGGGATCTATGAACAGCAAACAATTCCAAAAGTCACATCACAGGTCAATCAATATAAACCCTAATCATTTTTTTTATTTTCTTTAATTTATTTAAAAAGGTCATTTTTGCAGTTGCTCCAAAAATTACCAAATTAATCTCATAAGATCATTATGGCATAAATAGATGGAAAAAAAAAATTTCATAATTTTTGGAGTTCATTAAGATGCTTAAATAATTCCAGACATTCAATTAAGAAAAGGCACTATTCAACTATTTAAATAAATGCTCAAAAATCAACTTGCTCCAAATGACTTCAAAATTTTACCAGAGACTCAGAATGACATAACTAGCTCACAAAAATTATCTCAAGATTTTTGGAGCTATAAATAACTCTCCAAAAATCCAAAACCATTCATTTCTTAATTAAAAGGGAGATTTTTCATTTTCAAATTTTTGCACAAAAACCAAGTTTCATATTTTTCTAAAATACTTCAGGACATAAAGAGTTTACCATCAAAATTTCAGAATTTTTGGATCAACACAGAAAAACACACAAAAAGATGAAAACTGAACACTATTCACATTTTAAAAGAAAAAGGAAAAAAAAGAACAGTGCTCGCCCTGCTCGTCGCCGGCGGCCGGACAGCGGCGGCGCTGGCTACGCCGGGCAAGGCGAGGCTCGGCAGGCGTAACCAAGGGCATGGGAGGCTTCAGGGAGCTCACCGGCGTCGATTAAGGAGCTCGGTGAGGTGAGGGAAGGGACGGAGGAGGATGGTCGACGGTGACCGGCGGACGGCTCACGGCGGCGATCGGCGCTCCGGCGATCCTGCGCATAACACGAGACCGCAAGGGCCTGGTTAGAGTCGCAAGGGAGTAAGGAAGATGAAACAGGGGTCGGGGAGGGATGATCATGGCCGGAGAGGGAGTATTTCCCGAACCCGAGCTCGCCGGGCTTTCGCCGGAGATGGGAACGGCGAGCTACGCCGGGCGATAGGAGGCGGTAGAGACCAAATTGAGGGGTGGGGAAGCTTCACGAGCTCAAGACGGAGCTGTTGGGCTAGGTGGTTGGGCGGCGGGAGCTTCGGAGTGGGCTGGCGATGGCGGCGGAGACGAGTGAGGAGCTCGGACTCCGGCGGTCCCTTTTATAGGCACGGTCGGGGACGGTAGAGAGCACGAGATGGTGTGGATGAGCTCGGCCGAGGCATGCGCACTCGATTGCAGGCTGGCGGGAAGGACGGCGTGCAGTCGGGGCCTGGGCGTGAGGTCGCCGGCGATGGCCACGCGGCGGCGATGCTCTGGGCGCTGTAGGGGACGGGAGCGGAGGTCAGCGCTCGCGTGCGGGAGGAGAATGATGGCGGGGTCAGCGGCGGCAGGTTGGAGGCGCGCGTGCAGCTGCCAGGCGTGCGGCGTGCGCAGCGCCGGCGAGCGCCATGGCCGGACCCCCCCTACGGCGAGGAAGATGAACAGGGCTATGTCCCTAGGGTTTGACTTTTGGCTGATCTCTGTATTTTGCAAATTACTCCCAAAATTTGAACTACACAGGAAAAACTCAAAATATCAAAGTTGTGCAAAAAAATGAGATCTACAACTTTGTCAATAAGAACATTTTCAAAATCCAAACAGTTTTTGAACTATATTTGAAATCAGAAAAGGGGATACTTTTGAAATTTGAATAAATTCAAAATTACTTTGGATTTTAAACTGAAACTTGAAAATCTGCAAATATGAAAGTTGTTTCTTTTGTCAAAACCTACAACTTTGCTAATACACACTTTTTCTGAAACTCATTAGTTTTTGAAATAATTTTGAAAACTCAAAAAGGGACAAAAACTGGAGTTTTAATGAATTTGAAATTACTTCAAATTTTGTATAGAAACTTGAAAATTTGTAAATACCAAAGTTGCTCATCTTGATTAGATCTACAACTTTGCTTTTTGAACTAACCCCAAATTTTGAATAGTTTTTGAATTAATAAAAGAGGGGTAAAACTATAAATTGGAAATTAGGGTTTTTACAAAAGGAAAACCAATTCTCTTTTGAATTTAGAACTTTGATTAACTCAACAAAACATCAGAGCACAAATCTGAATAAGAAATACATAGAACTAGACACAGAAGTGAAATTACCATTTTGCCCATATAGGGAGATTTGGGCACTTAGGGTTTTTGAAAATGGATCAATGCATAGCAATTAAGCAACACAAATGCATGGCAAGCAAAGATTAATGATTAAGGATGATGACATGTCAGGTTAATTACATTTTTAACACCAGAGGTGTTACACTGGCACAGCGGCCTATCCCTCGAGACGCTTCACGCCTCCCTCGAGCGGCCCAGACATTGGATACCAGCCCCACGCTACGTATTTATTGCATCCACCTACTCCGGTCACATCCTTCGGTACACAGCATGTGCCACAGTGAACCAGAGCCAGAGTCAAACCTCGTTTTCACCGCAAGCATGGGAAAAAAGGCACCAGTGCGGCACTGTTAACCCATACCCTACACTGTTGCACGTCCAAGCCACGCCTCGAGGCCCAGATACCTGCAGCTCAATCAGGTTACCCAGGACTTGCCTATACCGGCGGAAGCTCGAGCCCCCCCATGGGCGCCACCTCGAGGCCGGCCAAGCAACCCTCGAGCCCTTGTTGCTTTCATGTGATTGGCGGACAGGTACCCCAAGGCCTGGAAAGACGCTGCCACGCCCCGTACGAACCGGAGTGGGCGCTGCACGACCTCCATGTCGCCACGTCTCCACGACTACGCCCGGGATGGAAGCCACGACGCCTGAACAGCAATCTCCACGTCAGTCTCAGTGGCCCCGACAAGACAGGACTCCTACCTCCCGCTGTACTGATATTGGGTACTGTACATGTTACCCCTGTGTAACGCTCTTGTGTAACCCTGGCCTCCCCTTGCTCTATAAAAGGGGACACCAGAGCCCTTCACGCGGGGGCCCCGACATTCCAACGTTCGGGCACAACTCAGATAGACAAGTCTAGATCCACACACACACGAGTCCGGACTCCGGTCCACGCTCACTGAGCTTGTATTCGCCCCTGTACAAGCACTTAGGTGCAAGTAATACAAGAACCTCCTCCCCCGCTGGACGCAGGGCCTTCTTTGCCCGAACCAGGATAAATCCTTGTGTCATCTTGCATCACCATCCAGGGAGAGAGCACGCGATCACATTACTCGTTGGTGTTATACCCCCGGGTTCGAAACACCGACAGTTGGCGCGCCAGGTAGGGGGCTTCGCGTGTCCGAGTCGATTTCTCGTTGCTTCCTGGATGGCTTCTTCCGCTCCTTCGTTCTCTGCTGGTGCCGTCGCACGGTTCGGGAGCCTCGAGTTCCTGGCCACCGGCAACGGCAACGAGCTGACTCTGCTCTCCACGGAGGGCCCGAGCGGAGGGCGTGTCACGCCACCCCGCGCGGGGCGCGTGGCGCGTCCCCCGCACAACGACGCGTCGCCACCTCGCGAGCGGCGCCGTCGTCGCCATCGCCACCATGCACAGGCGGTGCCCACGGCGTACGCCCACTCCCGCACGGCCGGCGTAATGTCCCCGAGGAGGAACCTGCCCGACATGCGGCCAACGACTCCTAGGGTGCGCGCGCACTCTCCCGGTGAGTTCGCGGAGTGCCTCCAGCTCGAGGGGGTCATGGACGACGCCGAGGACGATGGCGACGATGACACCAGGCCGGCGCTCAACCTCGAAGAGCCCGGAAACGTGGCTGCGGCAGGAGGATCGCGCGCTCAGGGGAGGGACGAACCCTCGGCCTCGGGTGCACCACCTCACCGCAACGACGACCGGGTGGCGCAGCTCGCGCAGCTGAGGGAAGCGATCGCCAAGGCCGAGGAGGAACGGCAGCGCCTGCTGCAGCTCGAAAAAACCCTTATGCGGGAACCAGCCCAGCCTCGAGGCGCCAGAGCTCGAGGCCAGGCTCGAGAGGTCCGCCGGCAGACCGTCGAGGACGAAGCACCGGTGCGTCCCGAGGTGTGCTTCCCGCGAGCCGGGCAGAACGTGGTGGCAGCCGCAATACTGCTCCGCGATCTACCCGCCGTCTCTAACCCCGACGCCAGACGCATGCTCGGGGAAATGAAGGGCCTCCTTGAGACAGCCGCTGTGCAGATGGCCGAGAGCTCGGCCTCGCGCCGGCGCGAGGTAGCCTCGAGGAAGCCAGCAGGCACGCCCCGCAACAAACGCGAGATGTCCGTCCACCAGCCGGCCACCCCTCGAGCAGGCCAGCCCAGGAGCGGGTCGCCGACAGCTGGCGAACCCTCGAGCCCCCGGCCCCAGGGTCTTCAGCCGGGCCATCCGCAGCTCGACCTTCACCGACCGCTTTCGACCGCCGACCAACATTGTGAAGTATGACGGGAGGTCGAGCCCAAGCTGTGGCTCTCCGACTTCCGCCTAGGCTGCCAACTAGGCGGAGCAAAGAACGACGACCGTGTGATCATACGCACTCCAACTCCCGCTTTACCTCTCGGACACCGCCCGCCGGTGGCTCGAGGGCTCCCGCCGGATCGATCCATGGCGCAGCCGGCGAGCGCCATGGCCGGGCCCCCCCCCCATATGGCGAGGAAGATGAACAGGGCTATGTCCCTAGGGTTTGACTTTTGGGCTGATCTCTATTATTTTGCAAATTACTCCCAAATTTGAACTGCACAGGAAAAACTCAAAATACCAAGTTGTGCAGAAAAATGAGATCTACCACTTTGTCAATAAGAAATTTTCAAAATCCAAACAGTTTTTGAACTATATTGAAATCAGAAAAGGGGACACTTTTGAAATTTGAATAAATTCAAAATTACTTTGAATTTTAAACTGAAACTTGAAAATCTGCAAATATGAAAGTTGTTTCTTTGTCAAAACCTACAACTTTGCTAATACACACTTTTCTGAAACTCATTAGTTTTGAAATAATTTGAAAACTCAAAAAGGGACAAAAACTGGAGTTTGAATGAATTTGAAATTACTTCAAATTTTGTATGGAAACTTGAAAATTTGTAAATACCAAAGTTGCTCATCTTGATCAGATCTACAACTTTGCTTTTTTAACTAACCCCAAATTTTGAATAGTTTTTGAATTAATAAAAGAGGGGTAAAACTATAAATTGGAAATTAGGGTTTTTACAAAAGGAAAACCAATTCTCTTTTGAATTTTGAACTTTGATTAACTCAACAAAACATCAGAGCACAAATCTGAATAAGAAATACATAGAACTAGACACAGAAGTGAAATTACCATTTGCCCTTATAGGGAGATTTGGGCACTTAGGGTTTTTGAAAATGGATCAATGCATAGCAATTAAGCAACACAAATGCATGGTCAAGCAAAGATTAATGATTAAGGATGATGACATGTCAGGTTAATTACATTTTTAACACCAGAGGTGTTACACTTGTCCTCCGAAAACCGCTAAATCCTGCCTCGCAAGCTCGGCAGGAGGGAGAGGGACTATACACTAGTTTCTCCCACTTCTCCATACCTCCTTTCAACACAACTTATTCTCCAACAACTTCTCCTTTGCAAATGTGCCAACACCACTGAGTGTACATCATCATGTGTATGTGTGTTAGCATTTTCACAATCATTTTCCAAAGGATTAGCACTTGCACTTACCACGCCACTCGATCCTAGTAACATCACAAAGTTAGATCGCTCAAGTGGCACTAGATGACCGATATGCAAACAAGTTTGCTCCTCTTGATAGTACGGCCATCTATCCTAAACCCGGTCATAAACTTCTCTACACACCTATGACCGGTGAAATGAAATGCCCTACAATTATACCTTTGCCTTGCGCATTCCATTCCATCTCCTCCGGTGTTGATGCAACATATGCACCAACCTCTTCATCAAATGATATGATCCACTTCATATCATCACATGGCCTCCATGGTCCATCGATCTTGACATCACTTGCCCTTCACCATCGCTTCGGTCCTTCGGCGCCAAGTCTTGCTTAAGCCTCCCGACACTCGGTACCAACGGCTTCAAAGCCTCTAACTTGCCGTTCACCTTCGCAACCGGTCCATCAAGCCAAGTCTTGCCTTGATCTTCACCATCTTAGCCACATGACCACATGTCATGTTTCATGTGCATTAAGCTCCTTCTTCACATGTGTGAGCCTTGCAACATATTCCAAGTCATTTCTCCTCTATGGCATATGTTGCTCACACATGATCACCTGTGGACTAAACACCTGTGTAATTCACTTCAAAACAATATTAGTCCACCTAAGTTGTCACTCAATTACCAAAACCAAAACTAGGACCTTTCACCTCGCCAACACCGATTTTGGACTAGTTTAGGAGTCCAATTCAAGCCTACCAGGACCACTTATTCTAAATCATACCCTTCATATTTCGACTTTATGAAAGCACCTGACGGTTGGAGGGTACCAGATTTTTATAAGTTTAGTGGTGACGGTAGTAAAACGACTATGGAACACGTCAGCATGTTCCTCGCTCAAATGGGTGAAGCTAGTACTTTAGATTTTATGAACATACGACATTTTCCTTTGTCTCTTACTGGTACAGCTTTCGCCTGGTTTACGTCACTATCAGAGTGCACCGTAGGTTCTTGGGTTGAATTAGAAGAAAAATTTCATAATCACTTTTATGACGGAGTCCAAGAAACTAGGTTGTCACATCTTACATCGGTTCGACAAGGACGTAGCGAGTCGGTGGCCGATTTCTTTAAACGTTTTAAGGAAATTAAAAACCGATGTTTCCATTTGAGAATCTCTGACAGAGATCTAACAGACCTATGTCTCGCTGGTTTACGTCGAGAAATCAAGGATAAACTTGAGCATCATGATTTCTTTAATGTAAATCAACTATTGCAGAAGGTCGTTTCGATAGAATCGTGCTTTAAAGAACCCTATGATCCTCATAAGACTCATCGATCGGGTGTACATATTGCCGAGATAAATTCTGACAGTTCCGACGATGAATCTAAAGATTGCTACGCTGTCGAAGTTTTATGGCCAGCACAAAATAAATTGATCACTTGTCCTTCCCTTAAACCGATTCAAAAGAATCGGGGCGAGGAGGTAAAGTTTACTTTTGATTTCTCTAAATGTGACCGAATATTTGATGAATTGCTTAAATTCGGTTATCTTAAAATTAATTATACTCTGCCATCACCCGACGAACTAAAAAGGAGAGCTTACTGCAAATTCCATAATTCTTTCTCTCATGCCACTAACGACTGCAATGTTTTCTGTTGACAGGTTCAATCGGCCCTCAATGAAGGACGATTGAGTCTGACTGAGATGTAGATCAGTACTACTCCTTTTCCAATGCACATGGTGGAAGCAGGAAATCCTGCCATTATGATTCGTCCAGAGCAAGCCGGTACGACCAAAGGCAAGAATGTTGTTATCGGCGAACCACGGGTCGCACCGAATACTGAGAATGATTCAGGGCGCAAAGTGGTGCTCGAGAAGGGTGATGACGGCAAAAGTAAGCTCACCATTACTGCAGGGTCAGCGCGACACCTGTATAAACAAAGATATTTCGAGACCAGGGCGGCACAGCAGAGACCGACCAGGTCAGGTCCTCAGACTGATCAGTCTGGTTCGTCCTCAAAGCAACCAGTGTAGTCGAAGCAAAAGGGTGACCAGGTCAAAAAGATTTCCCCTGGCCCTAGTGGAAGCTATAAGTGGACTGGTATGATCGGCCAAGCTGGTTCTAAAGACCCTACCTCTTCTGGGGTGCATGTCCTACGCACATTCGTCCCGCAGAAGCCTGAGGTCGGCACTTGGAAGACCAATGCCGATAGGAACAAGGGGAAAGCTGCTAGGAACCATGCACTTTTGATAAGCTCATGGCTAAATACAAGCAGCAAAAGGCTGATTCCCAGAATCGGCCCTTAAAAAGAGAGAGTCTACTCCTCCGAAGCGTGAGGATGAGAAATCCAAACAGATGATGGTTTCTCATGCGACATATTCGGCGCCAAAGGCTGGCCCGTATTACTATCAGTGGGCCCCTCCTATTTCGCCACCACCACAATGGGGTCCTCAAGGGGTGTGGGTGCCTTACCCTATGCCGGCACATATGTATTATCAGCCAGGATGGGGAATGCCCGCTAATCAGCCTGCAAGAGTCTCAGTATTTGATCGCTTGGGCGATCAGCCGAGTTCTAGCCAGAATCGGCCAGTCGCTCCAAAGGCTTTAATGTCTCAGGAGACCAGGAAGACGCAGACGCGACGGTCTATGTACCTAAGAAGGTGCAAAGTGTTCCTATTGCTTCTCTGACCAGACCCAACCCAGTCCCTACTATTACAATCGGGTCTATGGAAGTACCTCTTGTCAATGAACCTGAACCTATGGTGGTTGAGGATCCAGCAATAGAAGAGGTCCCAGAGGCTCAAGATACTCCGGCTGAGGCGGAAAAGCCTGTCGAGCGTGACCCCAAGTACATGCAGCCCAGATGGTGTCCTCCTGGTTTGACTAAGACTCAACGAAGGAAGCTGCAGAGGGCCCGCTGCAACAAACAGAGGAAGGAGCGTCTTGACAAAATGAGGGAGGACATATTCAACTTGACGCATCCTGTTTTCCCTCAGGGCAAGCGAGGAGGTGAAGAGCCGGCTTGCAATCAAAGGCCGACCTTGAA